>JBCAUG010107940.1:0-21622 GCA_038406175.1 Haplosyllis leylae | reverse complement strand
CAATGGGAGTGGCTGCTGTGGCCTCATAACATAGAAAGATTACAGCTTCGTCTCTTATTAAAGTGGGAAGCTCTTTGCTTTGATTGTATTCAATAGAAAAACATATCCTGGTTGGATACTTGTTTAATTTTTTTCTACTTTCAGACCATATAAAATCAGCATCAGCGTACTGAATATTTTTAATTTGAATGACAAACAGAGGATAAGTTTCACCAAATAAAATCAATATGAAAGTTTCAAATTTAACATTGAGTTAATATTATAGTTTTAGATAAAATTATATCAAAGCTTATTTTTGGGATTCTTCCTCATTCACTTGAATGTATTGTACATGTATTCACTTCCTCTTGCCTTCATCGTCTCGTGTTTTTTAAAATCATATTATCCTACTGTACTAAACTGAATACATCTTGTTCCAAATAAAGTTTAATTTCCTGATTGGACTGTGTGTTTGTGACCGTCTCTGACTACAGGCCCTTGACCACACACAGTGTACACAAGTCCAAGGATGACTCCGACAGATTGTACGATTTAGCGACTGTGTTGAGTTAATTATTTTAAGTAGCTATTTTCCATGAGCAATTCATTTACTCAGCCAATGGCCTCTATTTTGAATATCCTGTGTCCTTTAAGGAAGGTCGTCGACAACAAAATAGTAGCCCAAGTAGTCAAATAAACAGGGCATTATAAAATTCGTTAGTTACCACATTTGTCTTCAAAATCTAGCCATCTAATGATAGCAAAGCATTCACCTTAATTTCTCAAAATGCTATCAAATATTTGAAATCAAAGTTTCCCCATAAAGTAAAATTTGCATCAATTCCCTTGGGTATTTCATTTAATTAAATAGTCATTACTGGTGAAAGATATCTCATACGTTACCAGTGACGGATCCAGGATTTCCCAGAAGATGGGGATGCTAATCTATTATCTTGGCCATTTTTCCCTAAAAACTGCACGAAAACGAAAAAATTTGGGTCTCGTGGAGTCGGGCGCAAGTCCCTGCCACCGCCATTGCATCCGCCAATGGTAACATTGGATGTAGGTTTCTAGTGGGCAATTTCTATCATTCAATTTCTATCATTCGCTGAACGAAAACACCTAAATCCGGTGTACCATTTCGATTTACACAATATCCCAGTGGACAAAATGGGCAACTCCCAAAGGGTCACATGTTTACGTATGCCCCCCCCCCTGATTTCTGCATGGATTGTGCAGTCCACTGATTTTGGTGGAGTCCGCAACCCAGGGGTGTGCAGATACATGACCTTTGTCATGAATGTCCCTTACTGGACATTGGGAGCGCACCAAACTGTTACACTGGAAATGACTATGGTAGCCTTTGAGAGAATAGTAATTTTGAAGCTCGCTTACAGTATACATTGTAAACCTTTAAATAACAGTTATCCTTAAGAATGCAAGTATGTTGTCGAATTGTGTAAAGGCTTTGCTTTCTTATTATGGTTCACATGCAAAAGAAAACATGTTACATCTGTATTGACATTTCCTCTCAAGCTCAACTGTAGCGGACGGGGTGGGGAGGGACAAGGGAGCTTTGCACCACTATTTTGTAGAAATTTTGCCTTCACTGTATTTTAATTAAACAGTTTTCCAGGTTTTGATCTTCCGAATGGGTTTTCAAATCTCCCTGGAATTGTCATAAATTGAATTTCTTTTAAAAATTGCCTAAAATAGGTTATACGATAAAAAAGAAAGTGTCCCCAAATGGCCAATTCCCAATTACTACAGTATGAGGTGGTTCACACTTAAACCACCTGAAAAGGTGAAACGTTAATTTATCTTCAAAGGAATACTGATCAGTTGTAAAGCGGAAAGGAGTTTGTTTACCATAGTCAGCTTGACCTCAGCATATCGTTTGGAAGAGCTGATGTTGTGGGAACCTGTGTCATCCTCCAGGACATCTGTCAACAATTGTGCCTTTTGGGTAAACATTTAATGAAATCTGATGGTTTTCAAAAGATTGGCTTTCAGCACAGCCATATGTGAGAAACTGATCTGAAAATTATTTAAATTGCACTACATGACAGTAACGTTCTATGAATAGAACAACGGGTTTGTAATTTGAAATCTGGTGGCAATGCCTTGTGACGGTCGTGCAAAATTGTATTGTAATCAATACTACACAGATGCGTTGTCCTAGATCATCCAAAATCTTGGACAACAAATTAAACTCTCATAATATATATTTGGTATGATGTACAAAGAGTCCAAAAAGGCATTAGTTCATAACACCCTTCGGTTTATCTTTTTGAAATGTGAATTGATTAAACCGTTTAATTCAATTTCCACTGCTGAGGCGAAAGTCCTGAGAACTTTTAACTATAACTTATTTGATCACAGTGGATGTTAGATAAATTCATTACATCGTGTTGCAAAATTTGTTGTTTGTTTAGATGTGTTCCTGAAAGTCCATTTCATGTGACAGAACAGCTTTGTCATGTATACTTTGTAGCTGTAAACACAAACAGAGATACTCTCTTTTGAATTGAAATAACTGTCAAATGCAATCATTTAATGTTTCTTTCATCATGTGGGCTCCTTTTGAAATAAAACATTACTGGCTCATAAGAGCCATGTTTATTTATGGTTTACACAGCTAATTTCAGCTTGTGGTGTATTTTATGGCAATCAAGTATAACAAGAAAGTCCTCCTGCGTGACCACAAGAGGTGTACAGCCCACTGCGTAGCAAGTACTCGCTCTTCTGTACTGTTCGGGGGGGGGGTACCCCAGTCTCAGCCAGGGGGTACCCCAGTCCCAGTCTCAGCTGGGGAGTACCCCAGCCCCAGTTAGGGTACCGATGCCTGTGAAAAAATAACTTCGCATCACACTTCGTACATGGGTGGTAAATATGTACCTTTTTAGGTTGACTGGAATTATTGCTATGAATAGAATGTAGTTTTGAGACAATATGACATAGGGTGCACTGGGTACATAGGAATAGACATAATAGATTGGGTACATAGTACAAAAGCTTGCTTTTCAATAAAAGGTTGCTTTTATTTGGAAAGCACTAGTTTAATTTTCTGGTACCCTGTGTTCTCAACCTTTAATTGCTATTATTACAGACTCAGTATGACAGGTTCCATGGTACCTGGAAAGCATATGTGTGCCAGGAGATGCCTCCAGAATAAAACACAAGTCACACTTGCTCATGTCAACATTCAGTTCATTACAATCAAAGAAACCCTTGAAAACGGTAATTTGCAGGGAGGTTCAAGCCTCCACTGAACCAGTGGAAAATATGGCATTTTGAGTTAATAATAATAATAATTTATTTTCTCTTGGAATACATGGGTAACTTGTTCACAATGAGAACACATAGAATACTGCGACACATTCATCAGTGCCACAACCAGGACCAATTGAACCAATTAAAGCAGTTTCACTGGTAGATGCCACAGATGACAAATATGATAAAATATTAAGAAATACTACTTAATGTTTATAGTGAATGTAAGATAGCTGTTGCTTTACATGAACAGCTGTTAAAAAAACCAAGTATTATTGGATGTGAAATTATTAGGTAACTCCTGGCCACAGGAACTCTCTATAGACCACATGCAAGTTAATGTAATTAATTAAAAATAAATTTTAGAATACAAATACTATACCTAAAATACCAGGGGGAAGCCACACAAAAGCAATAAATATATTAAAGCAATTGAATTTTGATGCAAAGTACACACATGATCTAAACAGTAAGAGAACCCTAGAGCAACTGAAGAGCTCAGGGCTAGAAATTCACATGGGTGCACTATCAGTCAATCATGTCTCATGAAAAGTTTTAGGAAAACAGATTAGCGAGTCATCGACAGTATTAGGTTGCATTGCAAACATACTGCTGCAAACTACAGTATAAAACAAAAATAGACGGAGGAAATACATCAAACAGCACTCGAACAATTTTGACACTGAGACATCCACTTTTTTTGCCTGCTTAAGGAATGTTCACATTGCATGGAAGGGGAACAGGGACTGGGTCCAGGAACGGGATATTTAGCAATGGGTTCTAAACCCATTTTTCTGGTCCCGGTCCCTCTAGCCCCTCTCCTGTTCCCGTTCCCCCTTCCGTGCAGGTGAACGAGCCATATGGGACTACTTTACAGGTAACTTAAGGTGGTGGGTTTTACTTCCATATGAACCAACAAATGAAATTCTTTCACTTCTTATATTTTCATCCTTTCATACAAGCATCACGCCCGTAATATCCGTCTGATGTTTTTACAAGGAATTACTTGCTTAAGATCTAAAGACGTCCAGCACGCTAAAAATAATAAACCGTAAATCAACTACTTTCAATACATTCTCATATATGCACAGCAATACAAATCTTACAATTTTTATTCTTTGATGAATTTCAGTGTTAAGATCCGCACCAAATGCGCACAATCAGTTGGAGAAGCCATTCTAATATTTTTTTTACATATTTTGACACTTATCACTCTTGTTCAGTGTCCATCAGAGAATGAGTTCTTTTGCTTTTGGCATATCATCAAAAATTGTATTGATTCATTGCACGAACTTTAAAGCAATAGCAGCTTCAGACACAGATGGTAAAGTGAACAACTTACATAGATTCTATGAATCTATTGCAACTGTATCAGGAACTGCTCTGCCGAATTTCACGTGCTGTATATTTAGTGTCGTCAATGGTTTAAAAGACGTTTGATATGTTAAATGCGGAATAGTAATCAATTCCAATTCCATTTTCAAAGGAGTATCTTGCCAAGTTATTCTGAAACTCAAGGTAGTTGGATTACCTCAGGCAACAATTAAGAGTAAATTGGAATGACCGGTCTATGAATACATATTTCCAATATTTTATTTGATCTTGACTGCATATTAACAAACAAATTAAGGTCACGGCTCGATCAATGGGATATCTGTTCTTTTGCTTATGCCCATGGAGCAGAAGGTCAGTTGTTCTATGGATTTCATTGAAGACATCCTCTGAGAACTATTTCATCAACCCTAATCCGTGATGATGTGAAAAGGATCACGAATAAAAGACGTCCATCATGTCGCTCTGATATAGATTGGAAAGTGGCAAGTGACAGTCATTGCCAATGAAAAGGCTGTCAGTGGTCTACTTAGTATTATCTTTGCATTTGACTGTGAAATATATATGTGCCCTATAAGCAGAAGATGAAAGTTTCAGTCGGTGAGTTGACAGCGGAAAGACTGGAGTTATCGCAGTGAGCATTTTCAATGATGCAAAAATTAAACTGAAGTAGAACTAGTATTCATGAATATCTAAAGATATTACAAAAAGCAACTGAAGTGAACATATTCAGATGTCCAAAGGAAAAATAATAACAAACAAAACATTGTTTTGAACTTTGAATTTTCAGTTTGTGAAAGGCCAAAACTGTCTTCTGGTATTTTTTTCTTGTCTTCGCATGCCCTTTTTCATTTCGTTGGTTGTGAGACATGTTGCTGGTTGTATTGTTGGCCGAAGGGCATCGAACGTGATTGTGACATCCTCAAAGAGCGAGATGTCACAAACTTCTATTAACTCACAAGCTAAACGCTGATATCGAAATAATAGTCTTCCAAAGAAATTTAATTATCTTTCTGAAGGAACTGATTAGCACATTAATCAAAATTACGATTCTGGGACAATAAGAACTGTGGGTTCTTTGGTTCTTTGAATTAATTTGTATGGCATTATTCCCAGCAACCCAAAACGATCTATTTTGTATTTATTCTCCCAGAAAATCGCAATTAACATTAGCTCTTCTTTTCAATGTTATTGTGGCAAACTGTACCGTAATCTGTGGAAACACGTTTCACCAACTTTACAGCTGTATGCCGATTCTGTTCAAAGAAAACCAACCTCATCATGCTGGTCATTCCAACAATATATACAGACGCTTTGCAATACTTTCCTTCAAAACATACTTTCTTCAGTTTCCTTTGACATTTTCTGAGCTATCGTCGAAAACACAATTATGTATTCCTTTGTATCTTTTTTGTTCTCATTGGACGTGTAACTAAATGAATCATGTTCCATTCAATTACGTATTCTTAGCGTTTGGCGCAGCATGGTTATTTAATCCATAGTAGAGAAAGAAGAAAAATACATGTTCATCACATTGGCAGCTTAACAGATCAGATCAAATTCAAGTCTTCGCGCTTCCGGAGCGCATTACAAAAACTGACTTGGCACTCTGAACACCACACACCTTCTCAGTGAAGCTGGTGTTACACTTGAAGGTGAACGGATGATCATCACACACAAGGTGCTTGATTGTGGGTGAAAATAAGGGTAAGAAATCTTGTGAGCAAGTGAGGTTGCAGACAATGAAACAATATAATGGCTTTGCAATCTATCGCCACATGTTATCTAAAGTCCAAAATGGATCTATCACTGCCACCATAACTGGATAAATATATTTTTAAATGTAACGCTCGAAACAGATTTTCTGGAAACAATTTTATCGGAATCTATAATCAAGACAGACATTGCAAAAATATCTCCTAATTCTTCTTGAAAGGTTATTTAGCCACGGTATTGAAATACTTCTTACACAAAGGGAAATACTAGATGACGATTTCTGAATGGAATGAATGGAGAAACATTTCTTTTTCCCTGTTTTCAAAAACACAAATTTAGTCGAGTTTTTCCGTAATTGGCTTTAGATTCTACAGAATTGCGAGAGAACTAAAAATTCCAGTAGCAAAATGTTACCCCCACTGAAAAGTGAACCTAGGCATTGACTTTCCTCTGGCTTTCATGTCCTGCATGCTACTATCTGAGCTAATTCCCTTATTTGCTGGAAGTCTCAGCCTTTTAGATCCTCATGTAGTCATGCTCTATTGATTTAAAAAAAATTCTAAGTCTATGAATCAATAGAACATGACTGCATAAGAATCTAAAGGGCTGAAACTTCCAGCAGATAGGGGAATTAGCTCAGATAGTAGCGTGCAGGACATGAAAGACAGACCCAGTGCCTGGGTTCAATTCCCAGTGGGGGTAACATTTTGTTACTGGATTTTTTTAGTTCTCTCGTGATTCTGTAGAATCTACAGAATCTATAGAATCTAACGCCAATTACGGAAAAACTCAAATATCTGCACTTCTTCGATTCAACACAAACTGCGCTTCCTTCTCAATTAAATTACTGTATTCATTATTATTTGAAGAACCCATTTCCGTTTCAATTTCCGTTTTTAAATGCCATAGAGCCTACGTAATTCATGATTTTGGGAAAAAATTTCTGACATTGTACATGTTTGAAAACATTATTGCCTTTCCAAGAATATTGGAAAAACGTGTGGCATCTCTCAATTTGGTATAAATACTCCACACGTTCAGACCATTTGAACAATTCACATCAGTAACATAAATTGCTGAAGACAGTTGTCACTTGAGCACACTGTTTAGCTGTAAGTATGTATACTTTCATTTGAATAATTCTATGTCTTTTCCCCTAATGGGAACACTGTCTTAGTACCTAGAATCTTGAAAGAGAAATATTGTACCAGGTTTTGCTACTTAAACAAATAATGCTTGCAAATAACTATCGTCATAACCGCATGAATAAATGTCTTAAATATTGGTACATGAAATTGAGTAGAGTAATGCAAAGAGGTTGTTCGCTTTGATATTAGTGACAAAAAGTTAAAATTAAAAGTCTGTTAGGCTTGAGCAGTACTTGCTTCTCTTACAGACTTGTAATGGCGACAGATCAAAAGATGTATTCTGTGCAATAAAGCCACGCAACACAATAATCTTCCTCGAAATTCAGACGATGAGATGAGACGATACAATATCTTGTGAATGCCCAGAGAGTACAGTTCTCCGCATTTTTAACCGAAGATACAAAACTCTGGAATGTACCCAGAAGGAATCTGATCGTAGATAGAATACTGACATGCATTCCATTTTCAACGGTGTATCGTTCCTCACTTAACCGACAATGAACTGCCCAAGTACAGAATGAAAAACAGATAAGAACACGCTTACCTGCGTACAGGATGAAACCATTTGTACGTTATGTACGACGGGGGACTGAACATAGACGGTTTCTTTTCTTCTCCATTTTTTGCAACCAATATCGGTTTTAGACTTTTTCTCTCTGCCAAAAATTGGTTTTGTAGAATATGTAGTTTCTAAAGGTTTGGGGGGGGGGTCGCTTCACCTTCCATATTTTTGTCACCTGCCTTTGTCACCTTTAAACACTTCATTTTCTTCGGAGGCTGGAAAATAGGTTGGAAATGGGGTAGATTGCAGATGAATGAAATCAAAGCGTATCAATTTATTTGCTTGTGAGTTTCCCTCACAATTCTTTGCCATCTTTTCTCAAAGTACATAGTTCTCACCTTTTTCCACATGTTCGGTTTTGGTTTCCATCAACTAAGTAGGTTTTTGAATTAATTTGCGCGGAAGCTATCAGTGTCGAATCTGGTTGTAAAATGTGTCAAATTTTAAAAATTATTGTACAATATCAAGTTTTCTTGACATAATTTTTCAGTTGTATTCCAATCCGTTTGTTCTCTCAGCATTTGTGTCAACTATGTCTATTTAACCAATATAGCGTTGAACAATAAAACATTTAATCGACGCTTGAGTTGTCAAGTTGGTCACGACAGACTACAACTGTTGCTCATTTGGAACGCTTTGTTGAATCGCTTTGTTACCGCCCGCATCCGAAGGATGGGGGAAGGTATTAGTTTCAGTTTGTTTGTCAGTTCACGGGGGGGGGGGGGTACCCGAACCAGGTCTGGCCCGGAGGGGGTGGTGGATACCCGACTCAAGTACCACCCCGCAGCTCAGGTAACCCCCCCCCCCCAGCTTAGGTAACCCCTTCTTGGGTACCTGCCTCCCCCCAGCTCGAGTACCCCCCAGGGAAGGGTTTATTTTGATTTTGTTGTGCTTTTTAGTCGAAGTGGGGCACCTTTTTTGTCGTTCAATTGTTAAACCAGACTCTCGTTGTACTTAGACGTGAAGGAATGCTCGAAAGTGTGGAAGTTATTTTTGAATAGGAGCTAGATTTATGTCAAGTCGGGTGAGGCCAAGAAATAAAATATGAATATATGGCGAACAAATCGGGGCTAATTTGTGTTGCAACCCTACAATTACATTTTGGAGGCCTCAGTAGCTCAGTTGGTCAGAGTTCCTGTATGTCGCATACTGGTGAATCTGAAGAACTCATTCTACGCCGGCGACGAAGCATGTGAATGCTAGAATCAATCTTGAATTTGAAACTCAGGGCAGACATCACAAAAAACCCAAAACAGGAATACCAGTGGCACCATAAAAAGGAGTAAGGTCCACCAAAAATTTAAAAAATATCTGTTTGAAGACATTAAATGGCAGGGTCCACCGGCTGGGCCTCCTGACCTTTTTTGATTTTGATGAGGAAAAATATAAATGTCACTAATTATATCTTCTCCTGACGAGAGATTAGCTAATCATTGGCTCACCAAACGTACGGCAATTTGTTAAAATTGGCATAAATGTTATTTTTGCATATTGAAGATATGCGAAAATTTTAAGGCACCCACCTGAATACAAACACAATTTTGGAACAGTCTGAGGGTAGATTATATTTCTAATTATATTTCACATTATGTCCCGCAATATCATTCTTTGCGGCAATAAAAATTTTGCTGTTGCAAAGATGAGACATATAATGAAGGAATTCTCACCTGTTGCAGCATTATGTAAGAAATATTTGTTGTAGCTATGTAATTTAAGCCAAAGCTCTATTCATTTCAAATCATCTTAATAAAATTAGTTAGCGTCTTCCTTTGGTGAACTGCAAAGAATATGCTGTAGGAAATCTCAACTTTCTGGCTACTCTGAGACTAATTTCCTTCGTCATTTTTTTTTCCTTCAAGAGACACAAAAGAAGAAACAAGCAGCTCAAATGATATCGTGCTATTTTCGTTAAAACTTGTGCTGTTTGTTCTTTAAAATGAAGAGAAGATTGAAGAGAAAATGATGCATCCGGGCTCAGCAAATAAATATGGAGCAATTAGTATCAGAGAAAGTGAGTGTATACTTAGTAAACTTTCAGCTTCAATATGACTTTCAAATATTTATTTAAATACATCTTTTTTTCAACAGGAGCGATATCCTTCCTCAAGGACAAGAAAACCTAAATAACATTAGCTTTTTCTTGAAATTGTACCTTTGCAATAAACAAATAGACTCTCTTGTCCCACGGATTGTCCTTTTACTGTCCGGGGAACTAATTGGCCTGTGTAATTGATAGAAAAGCCAATAATGAGGAAAATAATTTCTGATTAAATATTCTGTGATGAAGCAGTTTGTGTACTTGATGCTTTAATGTTGAAATGCCTGAATGAATTGTCATGGATAGTCTGGTGGTTACATCTGAAAGCCTTAACATTAAAGCAGAAACCCTTCGGAAACCCGCCTTTTTATGCTAGTCCAAGCTCCAGCAAATTAATGCACTAGCAAAAAGTAGCTCCAACCACACCCTGGCAGAGACAGGGGAGTCGCAAGCCAGAAAACAAGATTGGCTGGTTGATCACACCAATTTAGCCCTTTCCAGGTAAAAGATTAAGCCTAGACACTCAGCGGGTAATGAAAATGGAAACTCATGAAAAACCAAATATAATTTAAAAATGTAATCATTGTAACATGTAACTGACTCAAACATCGAGGCTTTTGACTACATTTTTATGGCCCACAACCCTCTAATACTTTTTCCATTTGTTGCCTTGGATATTTGTAATTGATTTGTAAAATAATTTTGAAGATACAATTTAATTTTATGATTCCTCAATGATCCAAACTTATTTGAATAACAAATGACCAGTTTCAAATTTGCAGGAAATGTTTATTGAAATTGCTTGGCCACGAGGGATAGAAAGGTTGTCATTTTCTGCAAATTTTCATGATGAAAACTTTAATATATCCCAACTTGCAACAAACTCTAAGTGAAAACTGTTCATCCAAAACAAATCTGTTTTCACAGTTTACAAGATATTATAGATTTAGAGACTTGTCCTCTATTGGGTAGTAAAGGACGAGTCTGCGAGATATTCTTTTGTTGCAGAACTCCCCTCCAAGAGACATCGAGTATGATATGTCTGTGCTTCTTTCTGTTAGAAAGTCCTCATAGACCATTGCACCAAATCCTTTTAACGAAAATAGCGTTTTTCTTCCATTATGTCCCATCGAATAGGTTCATCTATATAATTCATGATGCTGGGCTGCTTCTAATTCAAGAAACCACTTTTATGAAATCAATATGGAGTTACAGTTAGTGGAATCTTGTTTCTAGACAACCTGTGTTGTGGAACATCACTGCTTCATCTTGTCTTGCTTCAGATATGATCCAAGGGACCATCTCCAACGTCCCACAACCGTTGTCTGAGACACTCACTTCTCCCACTACAGACAGAATAATCTGACATAACCAGTTTAATTTCCCGTTTTTATTCTCAAGCTAATGGTAAAGATTCTAGTGCTTGAAGACAGAGATTTGTATAAATTTGGACACAATGAAATACAGCTGAAAGTGGAAAGCTGAAAGTTCATGTGTAAAAATAGGAAAAGGAAGCCTGTGGTGCTCAAAGTACTTGCACGTGATACAAAATGATAAGGTCAGAAGCTGAAAAGAACTTAATCGAGTTTTCCCTAAATAGAGATGCATTCTGTAGATTCTTCAGAATTACGAGTAAACAAAAAGAAAACAGTAGCAAAATGTTACCCCCCGCAGGATTGGAACCCAGGCACTGACTTTCCTCTATTAATTCGTGGACTTAGAATATTTTTGGAATCAATAGAAAATGACTACATAAGGATCTAAAAGGCGGAGACTTCCAACAGATAGGGGAATTAGCTCAGTGGTAGAATGCAAGACATGAAAGTCAGAGGAAAGTCAGTGCCTGGGTTCTAATCCTTCTGGGGTAACATTTTGTTACTGGATTTTTTTTCCTCGAGATTCTGTAGAATCTACAGAATGCATCTCTATTTAGGGAAAACTCGACTAAGATCAACCATGGGACTCAATAATGCAAGACTATTTTCCCTTTTAATTAGAAGGTTTACTCAGAAATATTTCCTTAAAAAGAAGTTTGATTTTCGATATTTACGATGCGGATACAAGTGTCATTTCAAACCATCAGCTATTAAATAGTCTTTGTGTGAGCGAGAAAATTTATTTCATCTAATCTGAGAAATTGAGCAAAAGTGGTTTTTTGAACAGGGAGCTAAAATTAGGAGGATTGTAGGAACATTTTTATCACAAAAGCGTGAGGTTTACTCCATTAAAAAGTTACTATGATACATATATTTCGTCTGTGAGGTAGTTTTTAGTTTCGTTTACTTTGCAAGAAACGCATTGGACACTCACCCAACCGTGGAATGAGTTGTTGACAATGGTGACAAGAAAGATACCTGTCACGTAGGCACTATAATCTCTTGTCCTCCTACAAAGGACTGTTAACATTTATCCTCCTGTATATTTTATCAAAATAAATACGAAGCACTGAAACAGATGCTCATTTCCAGAAGATATGGGCCATTATGTAAACAAAATTAAAACTAAAAATCGTGGAAAAATCAAGAAAAATCTATGACAATTCTAATTGCCAATGCATTCTAGCTTTGGGATATTGTGTGTGTAAATAATATCTGTCAATAAAAACTGTTCGTGTCTTGCTTTATCATCAAGTGCAAAAGATGTGGAACAGCAACCTTTGGAACTTTTATGAGTAGTAAGTTTACAGTTATTAAACAATTCATTTTAAAGTTATCATAAGGGGAAGTTTAAAGCTCCTCATAATTTGTTATGGTATGATGTGTGAAAGCAGGTTACTTTTGCATTCATATGGATTAAAATCAAACAAATAGAAACATTGCAGATGAATAATAATAAATATTTCCATTCCATGTGATGGGCCATCAGTTTGTGGAATTTTATTTTCATGTTTCTTTCTGTGGGGATTACGATTTTCATTTCAATCGCAATTGATAATATAGGATAGTGTGAGAGTTTAAGAATATGTTATGACTTCATATCAATAGAATAGAGCTCATGAAAACTGAATTTTAAAGTGACAAACTGCCAACACACGGCATTGAATCCAGATGCCCACAATCTAGCTTTTTAGTAATCAAGATTGACCTTCTGAATGACTGTAGAAATAAAAGGTATGAAGTGGTGGAAGAAATTCCAACTTTGTGAAAAATTAGGGAAGAATAGATCTCTGTAATAACATTGTCGCCATATTAAACATAAGGTAGAGTGCTATGTCAGCTTGCATGAAGCTGTTTGAAATTACATATAGATATTTAAAATATATTTAAGAGACACAAGATAAAAAGTTATTATGTAACAATATATGACAAAAGTGAACAAACAGAATTACTTTTACCTACAAGGTAGATTTATTTTTTGCTCTACATTCAATTTACATCATCTTACTGATAAACGTCAATAATTTTACATGAAAGATTATGCAAATTTACTGCCTTAAACAGGGGAATGTTTTCAATGGTTAATAAACGTCATTTTTGTTTGTAACGGTGATTTTCAATGGAAATGCTTTGAATTAAGGTATTCCACTAGGGTTTAGTAGCTCCTTCAGAATTAATTGATTGGCCACCCTGTGGCCTTTTAGGATCACTCCAATGATGTTTATGACAAGAGGAGAGATAGATCATATCAAGAAGGTTCTTTACCAGCAGCATTCCCATTGAAATTGCATTAGAAAGCTGCCAGTTTTCTTATTCTCTCTCTCTCTCTTATTATTATTATCTGAGGCCTATAATATCATTCTAGTTGCCTACAACGCAGTTGCATGATTTGTGACTGAATTCTAGTGGACCACATGAGCCTGCTCACCCCTCCATCTTCAGTCTTTCCATGTGGCCTCTCCCAATTAAATGTTAAAGATTCAGTCTGAAATACTCAGCTAAGGTAACAATATGACTGAAGCCTGAACAATCATAATTTGGGGAGGAAAATGACATTATTCTAGGTCAGTTTCTCTCATTTATGTTAAAATATAATATTTAAAGCTAAATTAACACATGTATAGTGCTTTTATTGTAAAATGTTAAATTTTTGGTACTTTAGCTAGTTTCTCTGACCTGGATGTTTATCATGTCCATCTGTAAGTCCAACATTTATAAGTTTATTAATGTTTGTTTATCAACCTCTCAAAAGTAATTCTGGCTATTTTTGTGTTACTATAGTCATGCCTTGGGTCTCCTTTATTGTTGAACTCTAGGGTCTTATTCTCCTGTGTGACCTATTATCTGGAGAGGTGAGAACTGTCATTTTAAACCTTTTCCATTTGTTAACACTCCTTGTAAAAGTCCAACATTCTGACACTTGTAACATCTTTGTCATTTATACCAAAATATTCTGTAGTTTATCAATTTTAACTAATTATGCATGTGTGTCCTTTAAAGCCCCAGACATTTATCATTGGTAATGCTCTTTACTTATTCATTTCAGTTATTTTAGGTTTCAACAGAGGGAAGGGCAAAATTAAGGGGTATTTTTCCAATTTGGCAATAGTTATCCAAATTTAAATAGTTTGCTAATTCTCAGTGAATAAATCTACATTCAAAATTATTTCATTGTTGCTTGTATTGTTGTACATCTTCTTGAAACCAGTGTCAATCCAGGTAAACTTGGCCACATGCTGCAAGAAGGATTACCATGTTTGTATGCATCTAGTGTTCTTCTCTGTTGTTTGTGTTTACTGATTTTGTGGGCCTCTTTTGGGATATTTAGAGTTGACTGTAAGATCTGTTGAAGGAGAGTACTTAAAAGGTAGTTCTTTGAGACCCTGACCTCAAAGCATGTGTTTGCTGACAAATTGTCAGTCAAACAGTCAAACCTCATTGAACACTTGCTATATTGTCAGCCTGTCTTATCCAATTGAACTGTGATTAATAGCATGGTTAGTTGGCCAATTGCAATGCATTCTTACAGACCGTGGACCATGAACATTTTTAGGAAGACATGATATCACTTTAAATTTTATCAAACTGGAAATCATTATATAGGATGATAATCTCTTCAGTTATTTTATCTGAAATTTATTGTTTTTCACATATGAAAGAATTGGTCAAGTTTTAAGAAGTTTCAAAATGCCAAATTTGAGAAAAGGTAGGTTTGCAAGTGATTTCAATGGAAGTTTGGGTCATCTTTGTGTTGAGATTACTCACTAATTGACTGATGAATGTTGTTTGAAACTTCACAAATGCCCCAGGACATCTTCTGAACAAACGACTAATGTTAAATCTGGAACAGTTGATCCCAAAGAACTAACTTAACCTTCACACACAAATAATTAGGTTATTTTCCTACGGCGGGAAATGAGTCACATAAGAGTGTGCAGAATTCTTTCATTTTATCTTAGTTTTGCACATGAAAGTGGACATTACAAAATGGATTTTATCATAGGTGTCGGTGTCTATTTTCTAAGCCTAAATATCAAGATCATTTTAAGACCACAAGGCTAAGATCACTCATTAATATAACCCAATCCCATGAGAACCCCCACCCCTAAAAGGTACACAGCCGGCTACATTGCCCACTTCAGTAGAATGCTCGGAAAAGGGACACATGTCTCTTCCCAGTTGTACCTAGTGTGAATGTAGGGGATAGAGGAATAAACATTCACTTTAACACTTGTAATAGGAAGTTTCCTCTTCTAGATTATTTCCCATGAATGATGCACAAACGTAAGACAATTATTTAGGAATTATCTAGTTGATGTGAGCATCCGGAGATATTCCCTAAATAATTAACAGTAGATTAAATCTATGTTTTGTCATGTACTAGCAGAAGACCTGACCAGATTTTTAATGGTTAGGGTCATTGGAAGTTACACCCACGTGATACAATTAGCCGGGAATTATCTAAATTGATTTGAACTTCGGGTTACACTCTCCGAAAAATACACTTTTTAACAGAATTCGTTTTAAGAAACTAATGTTTTAAGATATCTGTGAAAGATTTAGCAACATTCACCAGCAAGTAATGACATAACCAAAGCAACCCAAGTTTACCTTGAAAAAAATTCCATTTTTCCCGATTTTGGTATGGTTAAGCTACTCAAGAGCAATGTAACAAATGATGAAAACTGACTACTTAAAGCAAAAAATCTTTTAGTAAATCAACATTCTTCCCTTTTAAGGTAGTTCTTTGGGACCATGACGTCAAAGCCATGTGTTCCTCAGAAAATGTAAACAGTGAAACCTCATTGAACACTTGCTGTATTGTCAGTCTGTTTTACCCAATTGATCTGTGATCAATAGCATGGTCATGCATTCTCACAACCAAGTGGACCCTGGAACCTTTTAGGGAGATTTAATAATACTTTAAATTTGATAAAACTGTAAATTATAAATAGAAGGAGAGTAATTACATGAAATATTTTTATCTGAAAAATCTTCATTTCCACATTTGAGACAGTTTGTAAAGTTTCAAAAAGTTTCACCATCCCAAATTTGAGAAAAATGAAGATTATTATTGATTTCAATTGAAGTTTGGTTCATCCTTGGGGTGTGATAACTCATTAATCAGCTGGTAGATGTTGCTAAAAATTTCACAAATGTCTCACAACATTATTTCCTTAAAACGACTTATGTAAAATCTTTGAACGGCAGGTCCCAAAGAACTATCTTAATCAAGATTTTGATTGAAATTCAAGTATCCTTTTGTCTCCCTTCGTCTTTCACAGTCCAGTGACAATCAGAATGTACTACAATTGACCACAATTAACTGATCAGTTGAAGTCGGTGAAGCATAACTGTTTACATTTTGTCAGTAAACACATGACCATAACGTCTATGTTGTAAAGAACTAACACACATGATTAGAGGCCAGTCAAACCATTTTTGAAGTTCCCAAAAGGGAACAAGGTATTACGAGATTGAGAGGTCATGATGACGATGTTGAACTTACGTATGAAGGTCACTAAAAGTGTTAACATATTGGTAACCCTGACACATGACCTCAAATTGATCTGATGGTCTCTTGTCATGTTCTTTCTATTTAGTTTTTTTTATCGTTTTGGTGACTCGTAGAGCGGTTTAATTACCGATCTGGTACGTAGTACGAGTGAAGGTAATGTTTTCAGAGGTGTCTGTCTGTAGTTGTTGAGATCCGAGTGACGTCCCCATATTTCAAGATTTCTACTTGTAATTAGGATAAAATTAGAACAACAATAACTTAGTCAGAAATTTCTGAGATTAAGATTTTTATTTTTCATTTCTGATATATTTACATATTGAAAACTTAAAATATGGAGACGTCACTTGGATCTCAACACTAATATACAACTTTTAGTACAAGAATTAGTTTCCCAATGTCACCAGTAGAGGCTGCATGTTGCAGTGATGTTCCTGCAGGGTGCTACACATTCGAGTTGGCCAAAATTTCCGATAGCAGTGCAAGGAATATTTGAAGATTACCTGAAATGTTCTTGGTTGCCATCGTAACATTTATGTATTCAGGTATTTACAACGCAAGTCACATTTAATGTTAAAAGTGAGAATAAATCCCTCTCATTCAGATCTCTGTTGGTGTGGTATTGGACTGGGATTTATTGCAGGAATGTTCCAAGATGTCTGTGTGGGACTTCTGTGAAGAAGACAGATGACAATTTGATGATACGCATATGTTCTTCGGAAGATTTCTTTCCTTTGAATAAGGAATTACCTCCCAAAATTACGTCTTACTAACCCTGGTCAAATAATCACGGAAGTCTCTCGGAAAGAAATTGCTGTCTGCTTTTTGACAAACAACTGGTCTTATCCCTTGACTTAAAAGACTAATTCTGCCATATCAATAGGGGATCCGGAAACATGGCTGGAATCATGACCTATTTATAATAATGGAATCCTAGGTTATTGGTTCTTTGGTTCAGGTCGAAATACCTTTTGCCCATATTCGTGCAAAATGGAAATACATCTGACAAACATACTGTTGGAATAGTCTGCTCGGTTTCGGTTGTAACTAGCTGTACTCCCGTCCTTTGTTCAACATACTGCTCGTGAATCCATCATGTAAGACTTGTCGTTGTACCGACCATCCTGTGACAGACAGCAATTTCTAATTTTATTATTAATGATAGTGTCTTTTTATTCATAGAGGGATACTAAACAAACCTTTTTGAAGGTATTTGATCTGTTAATTTTTGGTTCCAAACAGGAAGCAGCAACATCTAAACATTCGGGCCATGATCAGCATTTTTGAAACTGATCGAAAGAGAAAGAATTACCTGAACGTCCCGCAGGGTGTCTCAGCAAACTAATGCGCAGTAAGTCCATAATGGACCTCTTTTTACACTCGTGAAATTCCTCAGCCGGAAAGAAGAAGAAGAAAAAACATCTTCTGGAATATAAGAAAAAACCACAATGTCTTGTGGCATGTTTGAGCAGGAAGGAAGAAACATGAACACGAAGTAAAGTTATGAGTCTCTTTAGGACCTCCACAGGCAATCCGTTTATGTAAAGTGTCTGCGACGGAGGGTGTGTAGCATGTCTGGGCTATCACTCCTAAGAGATGTATTGTTCGTAGAGTAGGCTGTAACTGGAACGTTGGGTTTTCTGTTCTCTGTAATTTGATTTACCTATCTGCCCTATTTTGCGAACTTGCAAATTTTTCTTGTAATTGTTATTGATCTGAGTGGCGTAAAATACCGAAGATGTGTATATCTTTGAAATGTAATGTAACCATCAACCACTACAATGAGACAGTTATTGATATGTGTTACCGCAGGTAGATGTTAATTGAGATGTCTGTACACATTGCACATTTTAAAGAACATTAATTTCACCTGTTAGAATTCACATAGGTAATGGTAGAGGTAAACAATTTGATTTACCAATGACGTCATAATATATTGCAATTAGCACTGGCTGAATATCAGATGCCTTGTTCCTAAGCGTTGAAGATCAGACAATATCACGCAAACGACAACGTATGTTTTGTACATATTGTATCAGTATTGTATTATTTCATCCGGATTTAAACTTTATTCTCGTTCAGATGAAACTGACATTTTCTGATTCATGTTTTTCCGTAATTATACAATGTTATCAGATCTGGCATTTTTGTGTTTCAGTGTAAGTTTTATTTTCTCATACATATCTTGACATTTCAGTTCTTTTAATACGTATTATTAATTGCAAGTTTGAGTAGTATACCCTACCAAATTTATCAGTGACAGTAACAATTTTAATGCCGGGAAAATAAGGAAAGAAGTAATTGCCAGATCTGTCAACTTTGTGCTGCTGGTAATTTAGGAAAAACTCGATTAGGATGTTCCTGACGCTATGGATTTTAGCCAAAAAAATTGCTGTTCTCTTCCCTGAAGGAGGTAACATTTATCAAAATTTTGGTGGAAAGTTGGACTTTGAAGTTCCGTATTGCAATTAAACTTGTTCAGGGTTTAAAAAGTACAACCAAAAATAAATTGTTGTGGTTTATACTACAGTAAGTAACTCACATTTTGCCCCACAAGTCTGCAAGTACAGAACTCCACCATGTTTGCCCGATTTACATCAAACAACAGTCCATCGGACACCATGTCCGGTACCCTAGAAAAATACCCGTGTTTCTGCCTCTTTTATGTTAATTGTTCTTCTTGAAAGACAGATATTAAACTCACAATAAACCGAGCTGCTCAAAGATACAGGAATAATTTTACAACGTATGTATCTTAATTCAATAATGTTTTAAGAATGGAAATATATTAGCATAAGATTTGGTTTCAAGCCAGTAAATGACTTATTTTTTACTTTTGACCTTCTGATTCAATTCTATGTTTGATTTGTTTGATTGTTATCTTGAAACCTTGGCTGGGCACAGTTTCTAGTCACATCTTCAAAGTTAACGTAATGGATCATACATAAGTACACTTAGCATTTCCTGTTTTGAATTCAGACCACTTGCATCACTTTAATGTGGGTGGCTTTTTCGAATTCCACAGAGTGTTACACCAAACACAAAGTCACCTGCAGTTGTTAAAATCAAATGACTGTCGTATCTTTGAAATATAACTTGACACTTTTTCTCTTTTCGCAACTGAAGATATTTATATCACAAATAGCCCTATAGGATTTTGCTCCTTCCCACATTGCGGCACTTGTTAGACGTTTTGAACTTTACGCCTGACACTTTACCCGGTCTTCCTAAGCCAATTTGAGCGAAGAAGCTACCATAATGGACGTGTAATTGGTAATTACAAGGCTCTATGCTGTACATAGATGAAACGAGGGCTTCTAGAGGCTCCTGACTTGACACATTATTGACCTCCCAGGAGAGTAGTTGGTCGACAGCAGGTTGACCGGGCCCTTCTGTCCTTTGTTTCAGTATTGGTGGCTCGGTAGACTCACCTTAGTGGTTGAGTCAGGGGGTTCGTAACATCTTGCCCAAGAGAGAGATGAGCCTTTGGCAGTTTTCTAATAATTAGGCCTACTTTAACCTGCAATCATTGGTTGGAATTTGTTAACACAGAATGCTGCCATGACGTCATTTTGCATGTGTCACCAATTGGGTCAACGACGCAACATCATCTTTGAATTTAGCAATGGAATGTATTTTGGGGGGGGGTACAGAGGTGTGAGAGCCCTGTCATCTCAAAGTTTTCAGAGTCTGAAGTGGTTTAGCGGACATTACCACTCCCATAGCTACCATCATCTTAAAACTTCAACAATGACGCAAATCCAAAATTACATAATGCTTGGCATGTGTTTTGTCACAGGGTGATTTTGTTGACAGCTTTCTTTTACCTAGAGGGCTCCATTATTTGATAACTGTCAAATTTGCATATTAAAATTCCTTCAAAGAACAAGCGTTTTAGTAGATTAAAAATTCCATCTCTCCTTGAATGAATATACAAATGTTCTTTTGACGTAAAAAACATTAACTTCAACTAAAAGCTAGATTTACCGCAGGAAAATAGTTTTTTCTTTCCTGGCGTTTGTTGAAACGTTTTTCTCAGATGTTTCGAAAACAAAACTGATAATGGTTTGTTTGTGTTCGAAAAACAGTTATTAAATTGTCAGTATTAAATTGTTTTTGTGGTGCCTTATAAAGATTTACAGATTGCACTGCAGTTTTAAATATTGTGTTATTGACTCTCGTCTCTGATCTATTGCTCTATTTCCTCACCCAAACTAAATTTCTTCCACACGGAAGTCGATAAAATACCAAAGTCTATGGACTTGAATTGAAATTTATCCATAAATATTGGAAGTTTAGTATAAGTAGGAACATTAAAACTGCCTGCTCTTTGATGTAGCTGTAAATGCCGTATAATATTGCAATAAAATATTACCAGTAAAACCCACTGGTGCATGTGTACTTTCCAGAGCCTAGTCCAGTCACGTTTATGAATGGGTTTTATATTCCCACCTAATATGAAATTGGTGAACTACCAGCAAAATTAGATTCTGTATTTTCATTACTTTGTGGAAAATGTTCCAAGAATCAGTTTAACCTTTCAATAGATTGAAGGCTGTGACAGTTTCACATTATGCACAAAATTCAAAATTCAATTTTTTGTCAAACCATGTGCGAAAATCTTGTGAGGTCTGTACGAGGGAAGGGGGGGGGGGGGTCGAATGCTGGTTTCAGGTCGCAGCT
>JBCAUG010107829.1:0-21633 GCA_038406175.1 Haplosyllis leylae | reverse complement strand
CCCCCCCTGTGAACTGACAAACAGGACTCAAACTATTACCTTCCCCCATCCTTCGGATGGCGGGCGGTAACAAAGAAGAAGTTTTGACGGTTAAATAAAGGTGTAAGGGAGAACATGATATCCTTAAGACATAGATTCTTAATCACTGAGACCAAGAAGACCATTGTTAGAAAACCATCACTTTTAGTAATACACATCCACACATTGACATTGGCAGAAAGGATTTCTCATTGCTATGCTTGGCCTAAAGACACGAAACAAAGTTTGAATCTGATCAGTCCTAAAGAAGAAACTAGATCTATTTCCAAACCTGGGGACTGATTGCGCAGAATCTAATAATTCTATTCAAAGTGAACTGAAGGATCCACCATAATGGTGCATTGAAAAGAGGGAGTATCTTTAAATCTAATATTTCTAAGATTAACACTTCCAATGTCTATCATTTACACAAACTTTTGCTTGTTTTGTTGGAATGATACCTGTAAAGTAACTAGAAACTATAAATTTATGTCAATTGCTTGTATTGAAATGGATACATAAAAAGCAACATCATTGAAACCTTACCTTAGGTCAACAGGAAAATTGTCCGTGTGACCAGATTCAAAATCATCTCTGAACTTATAATCCAGTGAAATTGGCCTGGTTTTCCGTCCACTATTTTCAAAAAGAATAATACTAACATTAGCATCAGTTCCTTTGCCTCTCTGAAGTCCAGTTCGGACCAAAAGTTGTTTCTTTTTTGTCGAAAACGTGTTGACACTGTTGACATTTCCCATTTCTTATGGTTTGCAGTTGATTCCAAAGAGAAAACCGCAACTTGACACTTTTTTCAGAATACTAGGTGAGTTTTCAAACTGTATGTAACTGAACTACTCAGTAGTCGTGACTTTGTTCTCCACTTTTTTCGATTTATTCCTAATTATTTTTGATGATACTTCATAAATGCAAATCATGTTTCATTCAAATCGCCAGATGTTGCTTTATTTACCAAAGGCTAAATTGTATTTTTTTAATAAGACATATCCATTCATCATGATATTAGCTTACTTTCATTTTGCAGGTTTTTCAAAATTGTTACATCAAACTGTGAATTTGAGTCAAATATTAATCATTCGAGGACTTAGAATATCTAGAAAAATTTACAGCAGTAAATAAACGAAATAACCCATTCGGTTGAATATGTCCATGTGGAAGTATTCACTTGCCTTTTCGCTCGTTTGTAAACACATAGATTTAGTTTTTTATTTTATTTTTGGTCTAAAGGTAGATGGACAAACAATCAACAAATAACAGCACATAGAAAGAAAAACAAATGTTATATTCAAGTTTTGTAAAAAAAAAAAACAATTGTGAATAGAAGTCATGTTTTGTGCACATGTGTGTACACACAAGCAAAGACAAATACACAGCAGATGTGAAAACACTTTGAAGCTCTCAGTGACCACGGTGATTGGTTTCATAAATATCAGGGGGGGGGGGTGAAACGAAAACACTAAAAAGGAATGATACAAGTTAACTTCCTAAAATCTATCTTTGGAAAATACTGACGTAAACCTATTGAGATGGATTCTCAAATTTCAAAATTATTTCCTTAAAATTTCAAAATTTATGAATTTGTCATGACAAAAAAATCATAGTTGTGTTGTGTAAACAAAAAAGTGACTAATTTTCTCATATATTTTTCTACAGTACATGAAAGTAGTCACCCAGTGTAAGGCTCTATTCACACTGAATGAGCGAGTTGCCATGGGTGTTTCCGCTAGCGGCTACACTTGGAAAGGAATACATTGTTTCAATTCCCTCATGCGATGCTGCTGGAGATGCCGCAAGAAATGCCACTTGCAAATGGGTACTATACCCATTTGGCACCCAAGTGGCAACGCTAGAGGCAACACTCTCGCTCGGTATGAATAGGGTCTAAGAAACTAATCATCAAGGGCACAAATTTTAGTAATATTGAATTTTCCGGACAAATCAGAGCATTCCATTCCTCAATTTGCCATTTATAAATAACATTAACAATATAACCAAACTCTTGAGACAGATTTTGATAATATTCTGTGTAACAAGACATGAGCTTATATGTGTCATAATTTGCAAAGTAGTCATCAGTCCAGTCCAATCAGAAAGCATAGTAAAATACTAGTCACTCAAAGGTAAATGAACAAAATTAATCACAAATTCCGTATTTATGGTGTGATAGATCGGTCCCAGTCAGAATTAGGTACGTTTTTGATCAGTTAAACTGGTTTGAATTTTATTTGTGGCAGTTTGTGGAAAGTAGTTTGTTGAAGTATCCGGTTTAGAAATAAAAGAAATCCGTATAGAATTACTATTCCCAAGTATTTATTCTCTGTGAGAAACACACTCAAATCTCCATGCACACTGATTAGAGTTTTTCACAAACTCTCTGTAATACAAGAGTGCCGACATTGCCAACTTCATTTTGGCCATGCCTTTAAAAGTCAATTGACCCAATAAAATATTTATCTTTGAAATGGAAACCTTTTATACCCCTTGACTCATTATATAACATTTACTAACATCAGTTAGTGCAAATGAAGAAAACTGCAAATATAAGCCAATACAAAGTTGGCAATAATACAATCAGTGCCAACTTTGTGTGTTTGTGAAAAACTCGAAAGTTATATAACTAGAAAATTAACTTTAGACTTAAGAAGGTGCGAACAAGTGGCAAGCAGAAAAGAGCGCCAATCGCCAATCGAGTTTTTTCCATTTACAAATTGTGTACATACCAAATTTGCTTAATTTGACAAAAGGTTGATGTACCAGTATTTAAAATTTGCAACTAACATGTGTATTTCATACCAGTAAATTGTATTAATTGTACAGGTGTTTATTGTGAATAAAACATGAGCACTAACTTATACCTGTGTTCCAAAAAATTTACTTGTATTTTAAAATGTTCCACTCTGAGCTGACAAACTCAACTAACCATAAACGGAAAAACTCGAATGGTCCACTGCCGAGAATTTTACATGAATGTAAAAGTTGCACAAGTGTTGAAGTATATTTCCGAATGTTGCACAACAACCTTAGAGACTTAATTTTGAATAACCCAATCCCAACATTGTCATCATTAAAATGCATGGCTATTTAAGTTTAAAAATAACTCCCAACCTGTTTTACTAATTGTTAAATACATTATGTACACTGTATGTAACAATTCATGGGAAAAGTGCGCCGTTAGATGTTAAATGCTCAAATATAATTTCAGACATTTTTATTTTCTCATTGAATACATACAACAAAACCATTTCCTGCATGACTCCTGGAGGAACCTATTTGATCAATTCGAATGCTGGTCAATAAAAGACATTACAATCTGAACCGGGACAATGTTGCAATGACTAAGCAGTAGAAGACAATTCAAAGTGTATAATATTGCACCACAAAGCTACAAAAGAAATTCGCAGCCAACCTGAATGACTTATTGACTTATTGAGTTTGGGGTGAATTCCGGATCCAGGAAATCGTAGTGGAAATACTTGGATCTGCATTTATTTCTTTCCTTGATGGTTTCTGACACCTTGAAGAGATCCTCTCTGAATCTAAAACAAAACAAAAAAGGTTTTGGTTTGAGGTTTGAGGTTTTGGTTCTGCACCAACTATGTCCAAATTTTTTTATTTCTTGCTGGTTCATATTGCGTGAACTTTATTCAATCCTCACTCAGTTACCTGTTTTCAGCCTCCACGGCGTTTCTGTCGCACTGGAACCGTATGTCCCAATCTCCCAGCGGTTTATTGGCTCTTCTACTCAGGGCTTGTGTGAACGATATTGAGAACAACATTGATGGCGCTTCTGATAACTGTTTCAAATATTGTCGCTCACTTGTGGGATTCTAAAAGATTATACAATTTAACGTTAAAATAGAGTACCACACTAATTGATCATTATTGTAAAACCCGGTCAGAATTGAATGACTCAATCCAAAACAGTCAGAAATGGATGTTCTTCCTACATGATACATTATAAAACTATTTATAAACAAGAAGGTCCTCCTGCGTGAACATACCGCCCGCTGCATGGACTCACGCCAGTGAAAACATTACCTTTCCCGTCGTACTACGTACGTGGGCGGTAACCAGTCAGAATTCTTCCGTCATGGTGATAAGGAACGCACACAAACAGAAACATGTCCGTGGGCCCCATTTTGTGTGCTGGGATGTTGTAGGATGTTGTGTGATACAACAGTGCAAGAATATCATAGTGATTCCTCATGTATTTTCGCTGGCTCGTTAAGAGTCAGTCATTTCATCTATTTGACGTCTTTGAGGAGGAAACTTAAGAGGAAAAAGTCTGGGTTTTATGCTAATGATATCATGACGTCATGTCACCAAGAAACGAGATAGCCTGTGTGTGTGATGTTATCATCACGACGTAATTTTTTCGAAAATTCACCTTGTTTTTGGGTGGTTCTCCGTTCATCGATGTCGGCGTGTTCGGAGGGAAGGCATACGTCTCATACATGCCGAAGTTCATGGCTGCGTGTTGTACTGAACAAGTGAAGATCACAGCGGTACAGGTTGTTGCGATGTCATCTACACTCCTAAAGTTACCATCATTGGGAACACCCTGTGAAAAAAGAATGAGAAAACAGCGTAAAATTTCGTTGTTTCTTCGTCAAAGAAGGTGTAGCCATATACTACAGTACTATCTTTTCAATGAACAAGTTGGATAGTGCCTCTGCAGAGTAAAGCATGTGATAACAGCGTGAAATTTTATTTATTCTTCGTCATGGAAGATGCTCTAGATGACAAAGTTCTCCTGCGTGACCGCAACAGGCAATTCTCTCGCGGCGTGGCGAATTAAACTCTATAGGCCTGTCCAAAGGACCCCTGGTCTTGTCTGGGGGGGGGGGTACTTGGGTTACAGGCGGTAACTGTCGCAAGACTCTTGTGAGGAGCTAATACTATAGTATTGTTATAATTTTGTACAAAATTTCACTTGGTATTTCCAACTGGGGTATTCAAATATAAATCATCCTTTGTGTGGAATATGTTTTATTTTTTTCATTTCTGTCGTCTCACCTTGACTCCGCCGCCATGTTTTTTAACAGATGTCCTCAAGAGTTTTCCTCAGCTCTGTAGTTCGTCATCATTTTGGATCTTACTTCCATCATCTAGTGTAAATAATTTTTTATGGTGAGCTGTTTGTCTGAATCGACTAATGATCAATGTAATTCATTTTTATATCATCCAATTCTTGTCTGTTTCTTTTTAACTCGAATTTGAAACAAATACAAACCGTAGTATATGTTGAGAATGTTGGTGACGTAATCTTTGATGGCGTTGTAGACAAAGATCCCATCGTCTCTGTATGGATAGTTCGGCAGGACAGCTTTGTCTAAAACCTGTGATGTATGTATGTATGTATGTATGTATGTGTTTTGCAAATGTGGTAGTATCCCTCAGTTTAAGGAAAGTGCAAAGATTACCCCTCTGTTTTCCATATCCTTTGGCAATGTTCCTTCCACATTCAATCTCCACTTAGCCCATCTACAAACAGAGTGCCATTACAAATAGAAATCTCTACACAGTCCCAGTTATTTCGTACTAAGAAGGGACTAGGGATTATTAGGAAATAGGTCAAAGTCAACCAACCTATGAATTGGCCAAATGTTTCTTGAAAATTGCATGATAATGGTGCAAATGAAAGAATTTGGATCGAGAGCGCATACGACTCCCTGACGACCCCGGATCCGGCACTGATTATTATGATATATGAACTACAAAATCACTTTGAGCCAGACAGTCGGTTTTGAGCCGTCTGAGTTAAATGTTTTAATTAATTCAGAATTAATTATATCTTTATTTCCATTAGATGTTTGATGAAAAACTAGACTTACATTTTTCCGACCATCTCTTGGGCACCTTTGTTTCCAATGTTTGTAGCTATATCATAAGCGCCACCCACGTGTGTAAGATAAGGAACAGCAACCCTGAAAGAATAGGAATTGGAATAGGGACACACTTGTCATCGATTCAAGCTATGCGATATAATTCTTTCGTTTATTTCCCGCCAAAATGTGCCAATCACATCTGTCCTTACTGATTTCACACTTGTTTCTCGAAAAGATGTCTATGTCGGCCTCTCGCTAATTGGCTCAGAAGAAATGATATGGATAACATTTTGTATTTTTGTTCAATATTTAAAAACAAAAATTGAGTGACAAATTTTAAATTGTTTTGTATTACTTCTTATTCAAGAATCCAAAGAAGCTAATGCTAATCTGTTGTGTGTTTCTGGTCTGCACTGAAACATTAAAACCCTTCTTTTGTTACTTTTGTCTGATTCATAAAATTAATTCACTACTCACTTGCTGATGGCAAGCAAATTCATAAAATGAGGAGCCAAGAGTCTAAAAACTGGATGATTTGGAGCCAAACATCTGTGGGTCGCCACGCAAGGTGCCTCCATTGCCATATGTGTCATACCTAAAATCATCATGAACTATTGGTCCCTTTTGATAGATCTAATTTTCCCGACTAATGTTTATTGACCAATCATAAATTATCAATCACACTAAACACATTGTTGCAATGTTTGGCCTTATGGAGGATTGTGTAAGGAACAGTTGCTTATTGTTGCTGTGAAAATGTTGATGTCAAATTGTATTTATTCTACATATTGACTTGTTAAGGTTACAGTTTACTATTCTCCAGAAATATCTTATTTGTGTCAAGGCCAAGAGATTTAGATCCTGATTAATCAAAACAAATAATCACGGAGTCACCAATTAGCTCGTAAACAAATTCATATAACGAAGTTTTTCGCTAGTAATGTTAAAAAATTTGAAGAAAGTCAAAAATGATATCAAATGGACAAATTCTTACCGACATGTGCCGCTGAATGGTGAATGTTGGAGTCCGCGACGCCAAACCAGAGCTTTGCTAATGTCCAAACATTGGTGTCATCAGATGGATAGAATACCTGAATGAAAAGAGACAAGACATTTGTGATGACAATAGCCTACTGAATGAGTTCCGGTCAATGGTCTCCCTTGCATTTTCATTAATTTTGAAATGTTCAAAAAAATGTGTTCCATTTAAACTTTTTCGCAGAGAGTCATTTGAAAACGACCGGGAGTTCATAGTTTGTAACAGCTGAAATAAATGTCCACATCACTAATCACAGGTCACATGTCAACAACATGAGTGGCAATAGCCCATGTTGAACGCTACAATGTAATTTGGCACTAAGAGTTTTCGTTTTCAACCTTATTCTAATAGATCTGCCAACTTTGTGTTAAATAATTAACAGAACTTAAATGTTAAGTTTAGAATTGACATTGTTTTTGAATTGATTTTGCTGACCAGATTTAAGTAATTCTGTATAAAATTGGTGTATTTTTACAGACAAGGAATTCATTCTTCAGATTTCATATCTTAAACCTAAATTTCTATCAAAAATAAACTTAAACTTTTAACACAATGCTGCCAGAATGAGGTTGAGGACGAAAAACCCGAATGAGTTCGACGTACCGGGTTTTCGGGTCCAGGTTTGGCGAAAAGTTGAATCGCCACAGGCAGCAATGTTCCTTTACTGTTCAGGTAAAATAGACACATTGCAGATGTGATCTGAAATGTAAATAATGATCTTAGTTCCCTATTATTGTCTAATTTGTCCGCGACATTTTGCTTTGGTTGTTAGGACAAGTTTAAGTTTAAAAAGTGGATAATAGTCCATTTACGGCAACAAATGCGTCGCCGTTTTGGCTCTGTCAATTAAATGACGAGTCCTATATTTTTTGTTTCAGGAATGATTGAGAAAGGGGATCATTTTACTTTTTCCTTTCTTAAGAAGGAAACACATACCGTGTAGTTTTTCTTGGTTTGCACGCCATCAAGGATCCTGTAGTCAACAATGAAAAGCTTCTTGTCTCTAAGAACGTCATTGATTGCCCGGTTCTCCAAATGTGGCCGAATATCTTCTTCTTTCACAGCAAAACTGCAATGTCCAGACAAAGAAATCACCAATGTTAAATACAACTAAATACGGAATCAATATGTCTAATTCAAAGAGGTCTGGTAAAAACATAGATTTTTCTCTTTGTGTGCCCTTTGATTTTGTTGATAGTGAACAGAAAATGGCTTCTTTATTCAATTCATGTCCCCAAAATTTCTTCTTCTATGAAAATTAATCTCACTCTTTTGGTATTTCTTTGCACAACTCAATGGTACACGGATGAGCTCCTGCAAGTCTCTTAGCTGCAAACCATTCATCGTCATTCCACCATTCGGCACTCTGAAAGAGTACCAGATGTAGTTTTCACAGACATTACTAGCTTTTCTATCAATTGCCCTTTTCACGCTCTATTGATTCCAAAAAATTCTAAGTCCAAAAATCAACAGAGCATGAATATATAAAGATTTAAAGGTCTGAAACTTCCAGCAAATAGGGAAATTAGCTCAGATAGTAGCATGCAGGGCAGTAAAGTCAGAGGCCCTGAGTTTACTTCCCCGTGGAGGTAACATTTTTGCTGTTAGTTTTTTTTTTGTTTTCTCTTGATTCTCCAGAATGCATCTCTATTTATGGAAAACTCGAATAGTGCATGATTTTAAAAGGGTCTGAAAACCTCAGATTGACATGTAATGACATATCAGCACAGTTAGATTACCTTAGGCAGTTCAAATATTTTGCTCCCAAGTATTTTCTTGATATCGTCAATGCTTCGCCAGTGGTTTTTTAGGCGCATTTTCGCGAGAAAGAACGCAACCATCTTCTTAGCTGTTGGCGTCGGCAAATTTAACTGAAATGTTCAAAGAGTAATTTTTGACAAATTAGATTTATTATCAGATTTTTATAACAGAAATGTGAATAGAACTGTTGCTTTTTCCTTCATCACTGCATAACAATTCTCCAATTTTGCAGGATGAAACCGATTCAAGTTATGTGATATAATTCTCTTGTCGCTGCCCGCCAACACGTGCCAATGACATTGGCTTCATGAAAAAAAATTGATCTCGATCTTTTGTATATTGACTTTAAAGAAAAAAAATTGATGTCGATCTTTTGTATATTGACTTTAAAGAAATATACCTCATTCAATTCATCTTCGGGAACCTTGTCGATACATCCTGGGAATTCCTCACGTTTTCCGCTGAATTGGTACATATTGCGTTTGTATTCTAATTCCAGATCTCTATGATGTCTATTCGGATCGTCTTGTGGCAGGAGAGTATCATATGCTCTGATCTTGTAGTGGAAATTGGGTCTGACCCATCGTTGTACGGGAAATGGGACTGTGTGACCTGTTGATAACAGTAATTTATTCATTTCAACTGTCGAACAATGATTCGTCTGTTAGAAAAACATTGTTATTAAACTAAGCCAGGATAGTCAGCAGATGTTGTTCCACAGGTGAGTCTGAGGATCACACAAGTGAAAAAGTACGTAAGCAAGGGACCCGCCCCCCTTTGGCTTTGAAATCAAGGGCACACACCACCAGAAGTCCAAAGCAGAGGTATCAGTGGTCCCACAAAAAGGACTCGTACCTACAGTCCAATAAACATTGCACCTTAGTGTTGGTATCCTCATGAAAACAGAAAATGACAACAATTGACTTTTTTTTTGACTTTTTCAAAAACAAAGTCGGTCGGCAAAGTTGCCAATATGGCCTTCATAGGGGAGAGCAAAATATATTGAGCAAAAAAAAATTGTCCCGTGGGGATAGAGCCCAAGACCTCTTAATGATCAATCTGTTGCCTTTCTTACTAAGCTAATAAGGTGAAATTGGGTTGTCAGTCTGAATCTTTTCTTATAAATTTCTGCTCTGTTCATTCCAAAATGTGAAGTGGCGCATGAACAAACTTCACTTTAGATATCTCCTGTCCAACAAATGTCTTGATGGCACAGTCAGGAAGACATTACAGTGATCATCAAGAGGTCCATGGTATCCATCTTCACTAGAGGCAATTTTTATTGTTGAATTTATTTTGCTCTTCTCCGTGAAAGCCTTTGTAGTTAACATGAACTTAAACTTAATGTTTAGGACGGAATCTCATTTGTGATTTGATGTACCTTTCTCTGGATCCAGAAGGATTACGACGTCAAGAAAACAATCAGAAGTTGATCCATCTCTCCAAAGCTCAATCTCTGTGACATCATCCATCGGACTACCGTCTTCACTCCTGTGACAAGATAAAATGTTTGATTTTTTTTCTGTTTGGATTTCTTAAATCCATCAAATTCAGGTTTTAGGCAACCAAAAAATGACCAAATGTGATCTTGCAGCCTCTTTATATTGATTTTGGCAATTCTTAAAAAAAAGTATTTAAAATATTTGTTGCACTTCGCATTCCAATTGGGATTTTCAAGATAAGCTAATCTGACAGATCTGACAGAAATGATATGCAATTTTTAAGAATAATTACAATTTAAAATTTAAATGTATTGGTTATTTAATATTTCCAGAACCTGGTAGATTCTGGATGCATTGTCAAATAATTATCACAAACAACAGCAAGGAGTAGAAATCCACTTAAAGATCTGACAGATCTGTCAGAAATGCGTATCGTGGAATACTGGATTGAAATTGATTTAAATTGCATGTTTTGCAAAGGGGCAACAAGTGGCATTTTCTGTTTTGTTGGCTGACTTCACTCATGCATTTTGGCTTTTACAACAAACTGTGCAGTGAAGCATTCGCACTCATTCCTTTCCTCTAGCTGCTACCTCAGTCTCTAGCTTATCACAGATATCTTGTAGATATCAGGCACAGTAATAAATTGGCTATTAACTCTAAATTCGGTTATTCATTTAACGTCTTACGGGAAATACAACAATGTTTTGTCAAGTTTCACTGGTTCTAAATAGAACTTAGCTGATCCCAGAAATAAGACACAAAGAGTGAAGGAAAACCTTCACCGTTTGTACATATTTTGCAGGAAGAATCCAACAGATATCCATAATATATATTCTTTATTTACACATATTTTTACTTGAATAAATATTAACTGTGTAAAATGTTCATTGTTTTTCAATTTTTCTGTCCAAATGTTCAGTACTAAGTTGCTGAATTTTATATGACCTAAAAATTATGAGAGCCCAGAAATGGCACCTGCTAAATTTTAGTATTTTAATTTTAAGCCATATAAAATTTAGCAATGTAGTACGTTAACAGATTTATATTTGTATTTTAAGAAATTGATATTAATATCTCTAGACTCAAGTCTTCCACAAGATGATTTCTTCTGTACTGGGCAGTGGTGTTGTTATTTTGCTAATCGGTTGGACATAAATACCCTGTAGGAAGATCTATTAATCTTGACTGGTTCATAAATAGTTTTACAATGGTACTCTATGAGAAAATCTTTCTTAGTTCAGTCAGAATTTGGTGTCCCAAGGACGAATAAAAAAATTTCTCATGGATTACCATTATTAAACTTTTTACGAACTAGTCAGAATTGATAGATCTTCCCACAAGGTGATAAATAACATCATTTCATCTTATATTTTGTTTCAAATAACCTTAAACCTTACCTCAAGTCAACTGGAAAATGGTCCATTTGACCATTTTCATCGTCAGTTCTCAATTTACAGTCTAATGAAATTGTCTTGGTCTTTCTGCCACTCTTATTGGTCAAAATAACTTTAATATTAGTTTCGCCTCCCTTGTTGATTTGTTTCAAGTCTAAAGTTCTCACCAACAGTTGTTTCTTTTCTGTTGAAAAGAGACCAGCCTCGATACTATTGCTATTCCCCATTTGTAAATGTAAATCAATCTACAAATTGTGGAGAATTGCCTTTTTACAGTTGTTCTTTTTTATGCAATTGTAATAACAAGTGTTGAGTAGTCCTTTCGTTGAGCTTCTGTATCTCTCTCAGGTTCCAGAGCAAAATGATCCTCTATATAAGAGAAGGCATGACGTATCACTGTCCCGAAACAAGATCACCCACATTTAGCCATGATAATAAAAAGACGGAATAAGCCAAAATATCAAAATATTTTCGATGGCCAAACATGACCAGCACATTTTAAAGTTTCAGTTCAGTTCATCTCAATACCAAAAGGTCGATGCAAATGACCGTAAAGATGCAAGTCACAAAAAGGTTATTGCTCCTTTCACCAAATTTTCCACCACGTGACAATTTACAAGTTAAATCTAGTTTAAAATTATTGTTTGTGTCATCATCAGATCCAGCGACAAAGGAATTGACCATTTTCTGGACAAGTGCTCAATTTTAACCAAGACAACAAGTCTTTTGTTCCGTTAGAACGAATTTAGAGTAACTTCAGGTGACAATTTGTAAGTTCGATGTCCATTATTGACGCATATAGAAAGTGAATATTTCTAGAAAAGAACTTAATTTTGACCACAGTTACAAGTCTTTCGTTCCATTTGAATAGAAGTAAGTTGAGGTGAAGTAAAGGGCAATATATGTGAAATGTTATTAATTTTTTCGTAAATACGCACTCCAAAAAATTTAACAAGTAATTTCTACCAAAATCATAATCACACTATTTTTTGTGCTGCTTCAAGAGATTATCTTTAAACTCAGATGCTTATTGAGTTTGGTATAAATTCTGGATCCAGATAATCGTACTGGTAATATTTGGATCTGGATTGGTTTCGTTCTTTGATCTTCTCTGACACCTTCAGGAGTTCTTCTCTGAATCTAACAATAAAAGCACAACAGTTGGTTATTTCAAGTTAAAGACACTTAAAATATTTCTTACTCGAAATCTTTTTCAATGGCATGTCACACAGTGGCGGATCTAAGATTTCCCAGAAAGGGCGGAAACACCAAAGAGAGGGGTGCCAACCTATTATTTGGACAATTTTTCCTGAAAACTCCATGAAAAAAATATGTTGCGTCATTGACCCAATTGGTGGCACATAAATGTTGTCATGACAACATTCCCTTGTAAACAAATTCTAACCAATGATTGAAGGTTAAAGTAGGACTAATTTTCATAAAACTGCCAAAGTTGTTAAGAGCCTGGACAGGATGTTAAGGGCCACCCTACTCAACCAATAAGGTGAATCTAACGAGCCACCAATGAAGAATTTTGGGCTGAGAGATGGAAGGCGCTCTAGATCCGCCAATGCATAAACATTGTTTTGAGATGAGCATGCTATGAGATTTATACAGAAATGTTTTTCAAAACAGGAATTGATCGGAAAAGTTTTGCTTCGAATATTCTTATTCAGCATTTCCCATTGGATATTGATCAAGGGTTAGGGTTATAACTGATAACTTCTTTTCTTTTGGACAAGTACCATAACGAAGCTTTCGTTAATTTCTGGTAATAGATTTCATGTTCATCAGTTATGACAGATTCATGCTGTGCAGATTCAATTCTATTCTTGCTCAGTTACCTCTTTTCAGCGGCCACGGCCTCTCTGTCGTACTGGAACCGTATGTCCCATTCTCCCAAGGGTCTTGTACCTCTACCGCTCAGGGTTTGTGCCAGCCTCATTGCGAACAACAAAGTTGACTTGTCGGCTAGCTGTTTCAAATATTGACGTTCACTAATGGGATTCTGAAAGGTGACACAATTCAGCTTTTAAAGACAACACCAGGAATGAAATTCCTAATATGGTTTCAGTAATATATCCTGTTTGATTCCTCATATTTTTATGTAACTGCACCTTGTTCTTGGGTGGCTGTCCTCTCATCATTGTCGGCATGTTTGGAGGGAAGGCATACATGTTATACTGAGCGAAATTTACGGCTGCGTGTTGCACTGAACAGGTAAAGATCAGACTGGTGCAGGTTGTTATGATGTCGTCTAGACTCACGAAATGACCGTTATTGGGAATACCCTGCAAAAATGGGAAACAGCTTGAAATTTCATTGATTTTTATCATCAAAAACCAGTGCAAATCTCTTGTGAGGAACTAATATGTTTTGAATTTTGTAGGACACCTCACTTGCCATTTCAAAATTGGGTATTCAATCTTAAATGCTCTGGAATATAATTTATTTTTACCGATCACATACGTAATACGAGGAAATGTAATGTTTTCACTGGTATCTGCGATTCTGTTCAGGGTTTAAGGGGAGGGGGTAGGGTATGTGCTGTCGAGGTCCTGTCTGGGGTCCTTTCAGGGAGTAGGTACTTCCTGTTCAGGTTCTGTCTAGGGGTGGAGAGGGGAGGGGAGGGGGAGGTGTAGGGTACATCCTGTCCAGTTCCTGTCTTGGGTTAGGGGGTGCTTGGAAGGGGTAGGTACCTAACCCCACCCTCCCCTGGCTAGATCTGATGGGGGAGAGGATGGGGTGGGTACCATTACGAAGTGACCCTCACCTTGATTCCACCGCCTCCGTTTTCAACAGAAGTACTCATGAGTTTTCCCCAGTTTTGTAGTTCATCATCATTTTGGACCTTACTTCTATCACCTGCTGTAAATAATTTTGCATGGTGAGTTGTTTGTCTGAATCCCGCCAGTGATCAATGTAATTCGTGGGTTTTTTTCTGTCATACAATTTTTGTCTGTTTCTTTTTGACTCGAATTTGAAACAAATACAAACCATAATAAATGTTGAGAACATTGGTGACATAATCTTTGATGGCGTTGTAAACCAAGATCCCATCGTCCCTGTATGGATAGTTCGGCAGCACTGTTTCGTCCAAAACCTGTGATAGAAATGTGCATGTGTAAACATGTGTGTGTGTGTGTGTGTGTGTGTATGTGTGTGTGTGTGTGTGTGTGTGTGTGTGTGTGTGTGTGTTTTTTTTTTGCATGTACATCTGTAAGTGTCTCTCAGTTTGAGGAAGATGCAAAGATTACCCCTTTGTTTTCCATGGCTTTTGGCAATGTTCCTTCAACATTCAATCTCCAGTTACTCCACCTACAAACAGACTGTCATTTTAAATAGAATTCTCCTCAAATTCCTCATTATTTCAATCAAAGAAGTGTCTAAGGGTTTATGTTTTGTTAGGAAAAAGTCAAGGTCAACCACATTCCATTATCTTGTTTCTTTACTGTAATAGATGGACCAAAAACTAGCAAGCATTTTGGAACAATCTAAATTAAACTTTTAAAATTATTTATAGCTTTTACGTGATGAACTACTATACATTTTTCCGATCATTTCCTTGGAACCTTGGCTTCCAATGTTCATAACTGTATCAAAAGCGCCACCTTCGTCAAAAAGAATAGGAAGACCATCCCTGAAAGATATACTTATCATTAACAGTGTAAAATACCTTTTGTTCAATATTTTTAACTGGTTTTGTATTTCTTTTTACCCAAGAAAATTTCCCGACACGCTAATGGAGATCATTTATATTTTAGTTCTACACTCCAAAAGGGATACAGCCCTACTTTTGTTTCTATTGCCTAATAGTTCACAGGTTACTCACGTGTTGATGGCGAACAAGTAGAAATAATGAGGCGCCAAAAGTCTAAAGACCGGATGGTTTGGAGCCAAACATCTGTGGGTGGCGATACTCGCAGCCTCCATTGCCAAATGTGTCAAACCTAAAATCACCAAACAATCGATTGCACTGATTGATCCTTGTGGAAAATTTCAGAATTAATGTCTACTGACACATGATAAATTACAGATTACAGTTTCTATTACTTTTAAAAATTGGATGGAAACAAGTCTAACAATAGTAAAAAATTCCTACCCAAATGTGCCACCGCTTCGTGGAAGCTGGCGTCCGCCATGCCAAACCAGAGCTTTGCTGATGTCCAAACATTGATGTCATCAGATGGATAGAATACCTGAATAAAAAGAGACACGTAAACTTTATTTTGGAGGACATGCCATTGTATGCCTAAAAGAACAAACATTGAGTCTCAGGTGAATATTGTGCATTACGTTTTTGCCCGGGGTCGTTTTGTGTTCCTAAACCATAACTGGCTTTTTGGGGGTTGCGAAAATATAAGGTTTAGCAATTGTAGAGCGTCATCTTATGTTAAATTTTCCAGTTGGACCCAGTAGAAATGCTTCATTTCCAGACACACCTTTTTTGTCTGACCATATATGGGCTCATGTGGAACTTTTCAACCTGACAATTTACAATGCCCCCGTGTAGGTGAAATGCCTTAAAAAGCTACTAATGAGCACAGACTATCTATTTACACATGTATTTTCAGTGAGCAAACTCCCCATCTACCATACATAATATTTGCCCATTCACAGTCCCATGTCTTTGTACTTTATAAAATCCGTGTTGGATGTGGAGGTCGCCATTTTGACAGGTGGTCAGTGTCGCCAGAAATGTTGGTTTGGCTGCACTTGATCAATCCAGTCACGGTTGATTGAACTGGAGGCTCTGGGACACGCAGTGCTTGTTTAAAAAAATTTTAGGGAGCACAAGTCTTATTTGTGGGGCCACCGATGCCCCTGTTTTCGAATTCTGGTGACGTCTGCCCTGGGTTTCAAGGCCACTTCAGTGGTATAGAGCAGTAAACACTTTCTTAATATCCCTTATTTTGGACATAAAATAATGTCTTTGGAAAATTTAAGGACGACCACAGGCTATATTCAAACTGAACGAATGACTAGCTGTCTCAGCAGAAAATGTCAAAATTGAGTACTTTTTCATGTAAATATTCAATTCCTATGTCTATGTTTCGGTGGCTGATGACAGAATGACAATTCAGAAGAAAATTCAGAAAGTGTAGTGAAATAACCAATACCCAATAACCATGACCTAAAGTTGCCTTTTTACAGTTTTGTCACTATATTTTCCAAGGTACAGACTCCACAAGTAAAACATCTTCCAGAATTGTTGATTGTGTCATAATCCACCGAAATATAGATAGGAATTGACTGTTTTCCAAAAAAGTATAAAATTTTTATGTTTTCTGCCGAGGCAAGAAGTCACGAGTTCCGTTAACCCGTGCTACTGAAAGGCTGTAGGTCAATCGAGTTTTTGCATTATTGGTCCAAATCCTGGCAGGATCCTGTCAGTATTGACATCCAATGGTTGCAACCCATAGAATGCCAATACTGGCAGGATCCTGTCAACATTTGGACCAATTATGCAAAAACTCGAATGGTCTCTCTCCACAATTTCATTACGTTTAAAATTTCGAGAACATTTTTTTCCATAAAACTCTAAATCGGTGACGGCCTAAACAGATTGGATCGCCTTCTTTTTGGTTCTATATGGTAGCAATGACTATTCTGGATATTTAGATGCAAGTACCCCGATCGGCTGTAAAATACTAAAGGATACAAATACAACAGCAATACTGTTTGTATTCTCATCGTGAAAAGTGTAATTCTAGGAAATTTCAAACTTTTTAATGACGACTTATTATTTGAGATGTCATGTTTTCGGATAGCTGAAATAAATGTCAACATCCTTGATCACAGGTCACATGCCTTTTGGGGCTAACGGCCCTAAGAAAATGTCACCGTGGGATTATAATGTAGTTCATATTCACAACTGTCCGTAAACTGGGAGCTATTGCCACTTGCAAAGGCAGCCACCATGACCCGTACATACTGAACGCACTACTGTTGGGGCCAGTGACGCGTACAACTTACACACCACGTGGGGATAACTCATTGGGTTTGCAAAAAATAGTGGATCTAAGGGGAACGCAACAATGAAATTTGTACAATTGAGTTTTTAAAAAATCTTTTTCACTTGATCTAGTGACGAAGTTTTAGTACAAAAGATTCGAACCTGCAACCTTCTGTGTCAAAGGGGAAGATGTTACCAGACAACCAAGAAGACACTGGTAACAGACACGATCTTTGAATGGAACCTAATTCCTGCTTCAGTGATTTATAAGATTTGCTGAATTGGCTGAATTCATTTCATTTCCATTACATTTAGATCTAAGTAAATCTCCAATCAATTCTACATACCGGGTTCTCTGGTGTAGGTTTGGCGAACAGTTGAATCGCCACAGGCAGCAATATTTCTGAACTGTTCAGGTAAAATAGACACATTGGAGACACGACCTGAAATGTAAATGATCATTTTATTTTCCTATTATTATTTAATATGTACGTGACATTTTAATTTGATAGATGACAGAGCCTACTGAATAAAACTGTCAGATTTTATCTAAGTAAAATACCGTAAAGTTTTTCTTCCCTTGCAGTCCTTCAAAGACCCTGTAGTCAACAATGAAAAGTTTCTTGTCTCTGAGAGCATCGTTGAGCGCCCGACCCTCCAGATGTGGCCGAATATCTTCTTCTTTCACAACAAAACTGCAATATCCAGTCAAAGAAATCACCAATGTTAAATACAATTCAATGTGGAATCAACATGTCTGATTCAAAGGGTCTTGTGAAGGACTTTTCTCTTTTGCATATCCATTTGTATATTTTGTTGACAATGGACAGAAAATGACTTATTTATTCCATTCATGTCCCCAAAAATTTATCTTACTCATTTGGTATTTCTTTGCACAACTCAATGGTACACGGATGAACTCCTGCAAGTCTTTGTGCTGCAAACCATTCGTCGTCATTCCACCACTGTGCACACTGAAAAGCATCATCAGACATAAGTATCAGTTGTTTTCACGAACACACAAATTAACTTTGTCATTTTTGTGTATCGTCTGGTAAAGGTCAGACACCTTGCGGATACGGACAATGCCATCACAAATTTTGGTAATGGGATTTTTTTTCTTTTTTTGTAAATTTTTGAAAATGTATTTGGGAATGATCAAGCATCTAAAAATAATTATACTTTAAATTCGAACAAAACTTTGGAATGCTGTTCGTAAATTCAGGACAATTCAAAAAGCATAATTTTGAGTTTGTAAATTTTCCTGATTCCTGTGGAGATACTACAGCTGTTGTATTATATTTGTATGTTTCTATTTTAAATTCACCACTGACTGTAAACATTTGTGTGAAAAATTATTCACAAGGAAACACATTTTTGCAAAGTTTTGTGTCTGGAAATTAGTCTCTAACAAAGTTCGTATCCGCAGTGTATCAGAAATAGAGTCAATTGATACTGTCAGAAGTAAAAATATTTGATGCATTTCTGTTGGTTCTGTATTTTGTCAGCCAACGTCTCCAATTTTGTGTGTTAATGAAAAACTGTTGTTGGTTGAGTCAATTACAAGTAAAAATCTAGATTTTCTGTGCCACTTTAGTTGTATCGTTTGGCTTATAATTCAATAATCAGGGTTTCCCCAAAATTAACCGATGGTACCTCAGTTGGGTCAATTGACCCTATTGCCTTCGTTACCTCAATTGGTTAAATATATTAATTTTGATTACACTGCAATAAACCGAACTACTGATAGTGTGAAATCATCTCTAGTAACGTAAATTACACCAGATATAAAGCTACATAAAATGTCTTTCTTATTCGCAGCTACATGAACACCCTGAAGGAACTTCAGAAAATTCGAGCTAAAACAGAAACATCACTAATATCTGACAAAAGCTTTACAATGGAAGTCTATGGGGATTTCAGATTTTGAATGGTGCACCCTCCACTGCTGACCTTAAAAAAGTATTTTTTGCAATAAAAATTGTATGTTTGTGTTGTGATCTGAGTGACTTGGCCATTTTTCAAGTTTTCAATTTAAAAATAGGTTAGAAATGACAAAAGACAAGCATGTGGTCAAAAATTTCTGAATTATGTCCAATCAGTAATTCCGACAACTTAAACTTTCTTCACTAATTTCTGACAGGGTGTCAGAAAAAAATTACTTCAATGGGATTTGCAATACTAACATTAGAAGAAGAGTCAGAAATTAGTAATTGATAAAAACAGTTTGAACTGGTTAAAACCAGTGTGTACGCAGTTGTCAGAAATTAGTGATCAACAGAAAAGGGGTGGTCACAGAAAATGTTAATTTTCTTTGATTCCCTGCATATTTACACAAATATTATCTAGTAGAAAATCCCACTACACAATCCTTTCAAACTATGTAATGATTTTCAAAGTGGATGCTCAGATGTCTTTTCATGTAACTAGATCTATTTACGATTCTTTACCTTAGGGAGTTCAAATGTTTGATTATCAAATGCTTTCTTTATATCATTAATACTTTGCCATTTGCTTGGTAGGCGAAGTTTGGTGAAGAAGTTAGTAATTGTCGCCTTAGCCGATGGTTTCACCAAAACTTCCTGAAATTGCAAAGAGTGCAGTTTGATCAATTAGTTTATTTTCACGGTTTTTTTCTTAATTTAAAAAGAATATAAAAAGCACTGTTGTTTTTTGTCATCATTATATTTAAATTTTCCACATCTAATTCGATAAAGCCTCTTCTAATGCAGTTACTCAAATTAGTTATTACTTTGATTTGAAAATATTTTCACGCAATCATTAAGATATATGTACTTTGTTTCAGTTCAAGAAAATTTTGATATGGGCATTAAATCCATTTTACGCACCAGGAAGTATTTCAGAGAAAATTCTTCATCTTTGGGAAGCTTGGCGATAGCTCCTGGCAATTCCTTGTCTTTTGCATTGTATTCGTACAATGTGCGTTTGTAGTCTAATTCCAGAGTTCTATGGTGTCTATTCGGATCGTCTTGTGGAAGGAGAGTATCATACGCTCTGATCTTGTAATGGAAATTGGGTCTGACCCATCGTTGTATGGGAAATGGGACACTGTGACCTGTTGTGAATAGATTAGCCAATCATCCTGAATGAAGCTTTGCAAAATTTGATTATTCACTAAATTACGAATGTTACCAATGACCACTATCTTTTTGAACTTTAAATCAGTGTTCATGGAGGAATCGCATGTGTGACTTTTTTTTGTTTTTAGCAAAAACACTTGCCATCTCATGTGTGACTTGATGTACCTGTTTCTGGATCAAGAAGAATTATGACGTCACAAAACCAATCACAACTAAGTCCGACCTTATCTCTCCAAAGCTCAATCTCTATGACGTCATCCATCGACTTACCACCCTCACTCCTGTGACAAGAGAATATATTTGAGTATTCAATTCGGATTCCTATTCGGATTTGTCATTCAGTTGATTTTGCTATTTAGACAACCAAAAGTTCATTACTAGCAATCATGGCCAAATATGGCCGCCCAGTTAGCCAATGACTAATGTTGTACCAAGCATTGTTGAGGTGTTAATCATCAAAATAGTATTGTGAATTAGTATCCATGCAAATGATTGGACAACGGAAAGTGCGATCATTTCTAGTAATGTTAGTGGATTTGATCTCAACTGCAGCACAGTAACCACTGCAGCATTTCTTGTGAGTGGATAACTTTTAAAGGTTGTACACTGTAATTGAACGACTTTTAGTCATGCATCACTGGTTCTAGTAAAACCTAACTAATCGCTTTCCGAATGATTGGAGTAAAGATTCAAGAAACTAGAAGAAAGCACAACTAGGGTGAATTCGATTGGAGAATTCTATTCACCGCAGGACATTCTGGAAAATGACTAGAAGGTAACGCCATCTAGTTTTCTTTTTGTGCAAAATAGCACAAATGTATTGGAATATGTCTCCTCCATTCATGAAGTCTCATTTAATTTTCAAAACCTGTGTCATTCACCAATACAGTAAACTGTAATCTACAAACTTTCCCCTTGTGGGGTAAAGAAAAGTTCATAGTGACCACGCCTTTTCGTATTTTTACATACATCGGGAGAGGAAAGTTTCTAGTTTTTTCAAAATGGGGAGGTTTTCATCCAATTGGATGAATTAGACGAATTGGACAAATGCAGTGGTGCATGAAATAGGTGCT
>JBCAUG010107719.1:0-21634 GCA_038406175.1 Haplosyllis leylae | reverse complement strand
TGGTTCAAAGACACTGATGTCCGGTGTACATCAGTTTAAGTACTCGAGGTACCTTGCCTTGATTGGCTCCGACTAACAACTATAGCCATTGGTTACCCATCTGGTTAGGTCCCGGGGGGCCCTTTACCTAGGATGTGTAGTCGACGGCTTGCACAATACTTTAGGACTGTGCAGTTAAATTGCAGAAAATATAATTGTCAGCACTAGTCTTCAAAGGCTCTTATGTTGAGGTAAACAGACGCTTTATTCCCATTCTCTTTCAATCAAGGAGCCAAAACTCTGATACCCACCATTACTACTGTAGTCTGTATTGGTCGCCTGATCCTTCATCCCGCTGTGCTCCCTGTGTCGCTTCCGCTGTTTCCTGCGTCTCCCCGACGACGTCTGTGATTGGTCAGATTGGTCCTGAAGTTGTCTGGGATCAAATGGCCTACAGGAATGATCACATGTTTAAACCATCTTACTTTGTGATAGTTTTATCATAGCTTCAACCAAGGCGCATCTTCAGTAGTTTTGGAGCTTCCCATGAAAACATACAGAGGTATAAGAAGAAATCTTGAACCACTGTGCCAGGTGAACTTGAATCTCTTACCTTCCATGCAGGTATTCCCTGTAGGCTGGTGGTGGCGCCTCGAATCCAGATCTGTAGGATCCATTATCAGGATTCCGCCTCAGTGAGTTGTAAACGTTGTCGTTGCAACAGCTGGGGTCACAGGGGTTCGGTTTCCCGATATCATTCAGTCGATTATCTGCAAAATATTGTACAATACACGCAATATTACAAACCCGCGCTGTTCATCTCTCAAGCAAATAGAACAGAAACTTCGTACTACATTATACAGACTTTGTGTGTGTATCAACATTTTTTTCGGTTGCGCAAAATTTAAAAAAATCAGGTGGTATTACCTGATTCAAAGGACAACAATCTCCACAAAGCGTGAAGCACAACTTACCAGATTTATTGCTCCTCTCACTGTATTGTGAGCTCCTGTCCAGGGGATACTGATCTGTGGGGCACGCGGGTGGTGGAATACTGGGTGGTGGTGGCAGAACACCCTGCAGGCTTGTGCGCAGATCATTCAACGACTGGAAGCAGAGTATTATTATTTTAAAGTACTTTGGGGCGCAGCTCTCTAGTTTCGTAGGAAGTCTTCTGTATTGATAATTTCATGGACGTGCTTTAAAAATAGTGATAGACCAAGGACCATTGTACTTGTACTGAGAGACCTAGGTCTTCAACCATTTGCGATACTTTTCGCTTCTGTCCCAGTTAATGTAATTTGCATTATTTGATACGGTTAAGAAATGAAAGTAAGATTTTTTTTTTTACAATTCCTTTTTCAGCATTCTACTCACTTGGTCCTGTGAATCATCGTGTACTGGAATCACCCCTCTCTGCTCTAAATCAGACATGGGATTAATGTTCAGGTTCACCCTGCTGCCGCCATTGGCCTGATAATGTACCGCGTGTCCATTGCTTATTGGTCCAACCCCGTTGGCATGCCCATTGGGTATGGTAAGCCCATTCAGCGCGAACGGACTTCCATTTACTACGTGCTTCTTGCGCAGTGAGTCGTTATGAATCGCTTTAGCTGGATCTTGGAATTTTCGCATGTTAGCATGAAGGGCAGCTGAAAGAGAAAGTCGACATTTTAAATCGCCCAACTCCTTTCTTCAGCACGACAGAATAGTTGAAAAACTGTAAATAAGCGACCACCTCAAGCAAAAAAATAACAGATGGTTTGTCAAAAGAGAGACAAGGGTATAGATGTATTACCCCATATCTAAACTACTGAACCTTAACTTGCACAGTAAAAGGCCTGCAGTTACGACAAATCCAATCAACTTACCCATCATCCGTCGTTGTTGTCGTTGTTTCCAGCCACACATCACCATGAAGATAATTAGCAACAACATCATCACACCCAGTACAATTCCTAGTATCATGTAGAGCATCTCACTGCTTGATTTAGTACTCAGGCGTGTTCCGGGAGACTCATCAGTTTGTGTCTTTGTTCCGTCCTCAGGCGTCTGCAATAAAAAGAGCAACAATTTACCTCAAATAATCTAACCTGAGTCGTTCCAAAAGAGGTTGTGGTGCAAAACTTGAGTTTGAAACAAAGTGCCAGTGTAGCGGCTGTATTTTCGCCAGAGGATATATTTCCGTAAATATCTCAAGAAAAGGGTTAGGGATCTGTAAGCCATTAACATGGACATTTAATCTCAACAATAACACAGCAGCTCACTTTTGAATGGTTGTAACTCTGTTCCTGTATGCTTGAGCTCCGATAAATTTTGTACTGAAATGCTATGACTGTCAGCAAAGCAGAGTGCTAATTTAAGGGGCCTTCTGTCTCGACTTGAAATAGTTATGGAAAAAAGGATCGGCTGTCCATCCTGGATGCCAAGAGATCAATAGGCGTCGAACTCATAACAGTATCAGATAAATCCACTGCACCCAGGTAACATTAGCGTTGAATCGTCACCAGAAGTCCAAAGCAGGGATATGAGTGACCCACAAAAACAACTAATATCCTCATAAATTATATTCAGTTACTTCTGTTACACATCGAGTGCTACCTGTGAGGGCCCGTTTACACCAAGCGTCAGCGTCAAGCCTTACTCACACGTACCGACACAGACACCGACACCGATAATAAAAGTTTAGCATTGTGCCAATGGATCGGACCGAAATTCGAGCTAAATGGGTTCCAGACCCATTCAGTCTGAATTTCTGCCCGTCACCATTAGCACAATGGTAAAACTTTTATCGGGCCGAATTAAAATTAATTCGGTGTCGTTACGTGTGAACTCTTTAACGTTGCAATGATGATTGTGACATAGCTTTCATTGAAATCAATGCAAACAAATAGAGTCGCTCCAGAATGGGAGCGGCAAGCATTATCGCAGTGTTGACTCTGGATTGACGCTGATGCTTGGTGTAAACGGGCCCTTAACAATTTCTGTAACGAAGAATCGGGACAGAATTTCCACCTACCTGAGGCGATGATTTATGATGGTCGCTGTGATCGTGTTCGTTGATGTCTGTGAAAATTCCTGCATCATCGTTATCAGTTGCTGCATAAAAACGAACATGAACGTAAGTTACAGGTACATTTCGATCAATATTACTGGGAAGCAAAGACAGCATTATTTTTTTACTTTCGCATTCCAAATACTATTGTATGAAAAAAAACCCCTGAAGTTAAAAAAATGATTATTTACACCGAGAGTCCGCGTTTGTCTCAATTAGACTTTTCTTACCCAGGGTCCTTTTCGCCACCGGATTGGACTCCAACGATTCTCCTGCCAAGTTAAAACACTTCATTTTGATCGAATACATTGTGTTGGGTTGCAGAGCTTTGATGACGTAATCACGCCTCTGTCCACCCATGACTGTTTCTTTTGCGTACGCTTGGGATGCGTGGTAAGGTTTGTAGTAAATGAAAAATCCTTCAATGGGTGACTGATCCAACTGTAGATACTAAAAGGAATAAGATGCAATTAAGAAAATCATTCATTTGAAGTTTTTCATGTTGAACAAAAGAAACACTATAGTCTGTTGATTGTGAATGGGTTAAATTTGATCTCTGGAACCACACATGCCAAGCATGTTATTGGTGGATTTAGTAATCTCTCTTTTCTTTCTTTCTGCAGGAAAGATTATTTGTGGCAGAATGTTGAACTTGTGAAGCTCTTAGTCCTTGTTCACAATTAATACTTATAATGGTGTAATCAGACTGACAGTGACCGAGACTAATGTCATTGGGTTCTATGGAATTGTGTGGAGCTGTTCATACTGCACAGAGGCAGATAACAACACAGATTCCCATTGAGTGGGAGAATGTAGAAGATGTGAAGCTCTAAGTCCTTTTTCGCCCTTAATACTTAGTGTGAATGACACCATAGAAATTAATATACTGAACAAATTTCTCAGACACATTGCACACGCTTCGGAGCAAGATGTGAATAAACCCTCATGGTTAATTCGCATTGTGCATTTTTTTCTGATTGTGAATATGCTTCGCCTTATAGCAGCAAATGAGTTGTATAGGATTCAATGAAAGTGTTCATACTACGACTGCCACAACATCACCAGCTCTTATACAGCCCATTGTAAGTAGAAACAAATCGTAGTCGCAAATCGTACAGTGTGAACGGGCCTTTACCTGCCACTTTATTTGAATGGAGTCGGATCTCAACGGCTTTGCTTCCACAATCACCGGTCTGTTTGAGGGGACGCGGGGTCGCATCGCCGGGACGACCTCTAGCGTGAAGCGTGCTGAGTTCGGTCCTTGCTTGTTGTCATTGTTCGAATAGACCGCTACGATTCGAAATCTGTACGTGGCACCTGTTGAACACAATGTAATGTACATAAATATTAAATTACCATAGTAGAACCATAGTAGAATCCATTCATCATTCCTCTTTTACAGTTCTGGTATTTAAACAGTGATTGTGCATCTTCCCATTTAAGGCCACCTTGTAATTTACGTGGTAGCCACATTATATTCATTCAATTATGCGGCCATATTTCTTAAACTCGCTACATTCTTTGTACATTCTTTGTAAACCAGTTGCTAAAGATATTTCGTTTCTATTACCCACTACTACCGATTCAACTATTTTTTCCCCTTTATTATTTTGTTGGTTGCAAACCTGGTCTGAGCCCAGACACTTCGTATCTTCGGACGTGCGATGAGATATCTTCGTCAATGGTTCTCCATCCCTTCCGCCTGCGATCAGTGGCAGTCAGGTCCTTGTACTGAACCTAAGCAATAAAGCAAGTGCAAGTTAACATAATGCACCCACGTGTTTCTTTTTTCGTAGCTTACCAAATCAACAAAAAATGACAAAGTTCACAGGGTTCGTAAAATGAGTTGTGAAGCTGTTGATACCTTAAAGAACGTGATAGGGAGTCCACCCTCTGCTACAGACCAGGACACTTTTACTGAAGTGTCGGACAACTTCTCAATCACTGGCTGTGATGGAGGCATCAGCATAGCTAAAAGAAAATTAATATTTTTTAATATTTATTTTAAAAATTAAGACTTAGTTACCTGACATAGTTTAGGCAAATTTTCGCCAAGAAGAGAGAAGATGTTTAGTTTGTAATAGAAAACTCACATCTGTCCACATCGATATTTTCCGGGTAGTCTACATCTTCCTCTTCGTCTTCATCTTCAAAACCACCAAACTCTTCCCGTCTTCCTCCGTTTCTGTTCTTGTTTCTGTTTCTCCTTCGGTTCCCTCGACCCCTACCTCGTTCCCTGGTAAACAGTACATTTACAGGAACTGTCCTTTTGAACGATGTTTATTTTATGACCAACCTACTTTCTACGCACATATCTGAGACAAACTTTTTTAAATCTTGATTAAAACCCTTGACCTTCTTCTTTGAGTGATCGTTGTAGAAATAAGGATGTTTATGGCAAAAGTATTTGTACAATCTACACCTGTCTACAATTCTGAAATTGTAGAATGATCTGTACCTTTGTCTATTAACCGCCATTTAATTCTTTTGTCTATATAAAATACCTTGGTGTTGCAAATCCGTCGTCCTCTCCATGAAGAGCATCAACACCACCAGCGTGCGGAAGTGTCCCGTTGGTTTGTAGCAGTGAAGGATTCGTTGTAAAAACAAGATCCAGCGGAGGGGCTGTGCTCTTAAACTCCCCATCAGGCTCGGGAGATGGACTTTCAACATCTGCAGAGTTGAATTTACACTGTGTTATTCGAAGACAGAAAAATAAAATGATGAATTCTAATTTTCAATTACGAATAGAGAAGTGAAACGGCCTCTCTTAGTGACACCAATGTTAAATGTACAACACACCACTTCACACAGAAATCACACCGATGTGTTAAAAGACAATGTTCGACTTTGTTAAAACAACTCAAACGTGTTTTTGATATGGTGGAGTTAAGAATATTTCGGCTTTTAGAGGTTATTCGCACAAAGTATCAGCGTTGGCATCTACGATGTCGCAAAGAGCAATACATCTCAACAACCCATTTTTCAGAGATGCAGACGTTCAGTATGAATAATACTTTCTAAAATCCCGGTTATGTAACAAACGGTCAAATTCACAGAGTTAAGGGATTCGTCTGGTACTTGACAACAATTTACACATATCAACATTAACCCCATTTCCTTGTGACGGGAAGAGGAGTCTCTCTTTTATGTCTGGGATTCAAGAGTTTTTGAAGTTCTAAATGATGCACACGATAACACAACAAACTCCACCATATCAAGAACACCATAGTTCCACAAACCTGTCACCCTCAGATAAGCGTTTACTTGTGTCGTTCCTGTTGGATTAGTTGCGACGCACGAGTATCTTCCGCTATCACCGGACATGGCATTGAAAATCTGTAACGCTCCGCTTGGCGCCATCTTGTGGCGATTTCTACCCTCGAAATTTGAGTATTCATCAGCGTCGTACTCCTCTGCGCCCTGTCCAGCTCCTTCCGCTTCCTCATTACTATCATCTGATGAATATGCAAATGGCCTGCTGTCTTTCAGCCAATGAATTTCCGTTGTTTCAGGATCGGTAACGGTGCACTCCAATAGGATGGTTGACCCAACGTGGACGCTCATATTAGACGGCACTGTTACAAACATTGGCTCTGTTGATTTGTTCGTTGGATTTTCAATCCAGTAGAATTGTGTTTCCAAATTAGCACCATCAGCAGTTGTGAGTGAGACGATATTCATGGTAAAATTCCACCAGTTGGTTAGTTAGTATGGTGAAAAAAGAAAAAGTACAAAAACGCCATGTTAGCAACAACAAAAACACACAATTAACACCCCAAAGCAAAATCAAACTAAAGCACACTACACGAAATGTGTTAGAAATTCTGTTTCACTAAATGTACAGAATAGAAATGGATTTTACTATCTTCTGTAAGTTTGCTACAGACATTGAAATGTTACGTCTGGCAATTAAACTTGAGGAAGTGCACAGTGTTGTCCATTCTTTTGGAAAGTCAATCAACGATCAAAACACATAATATCAACGGTGATATCTACAAGTCGACACAGACCAAAGCGGCTGAAAACCGAACTATTGGAATACTCACCGTGAAGAACGGAATCCGGTGCGATGTCCTGCATTTCGTTCCGATCAGCGTCGGGTCCAAGATTTTCACCTATTTCAAGAAGAGAAGACAAGAAAATAATGTCAATGACTACCACGACAGGAACATGCTGGACAGGACACAATAAAAATCGATTAAAAACTACGATTTTTGGTAGTTAGATTTCCACAGAGTCGGGTCAATTATTCCTAAAACACTTAACAGGAGAAGTTGGTGAATCTGGAGATCGAAAAGCAGAAAAAAACACACTTCCAAACCAAAATCTCAATGTACCTACCCATAGGACCCAGATACGAGGAACTTTACTAATTCTTAGTCCAGACCAAAAAAGTAGGAGAAGAAATTGGGAAGATAAAGAAAACAGCTACATACCAGGTTTGCGCACATCCAAGTACAGTTCAGCGTGCGTCATACCCACTTTACTCCTCGCCACGCACTGGTACAGCCCGCCATGCTCCTCCAATACATTCGTTATAGTTAAACTCGTGTCTAAAAAGTAAATATGCAAATTACACAAAGTCCCTTAAAACGAAAAAAAAAATTGCTGTTGACTAAGCTGGCCAATTTCACCACTCGTGTATATTCTTAAAATTTAAAAGTTTATCAAGTATGTACGAACACACGAAAATCAAAGAGAAAAATTGCCTTAATTTTTTATCGAATAATATTTCATTTGAGGAAGATTTTTCAACCACTTATTCAAACCACCTAATTTGACTTCTTTGAACAAATTATCCAGAATTTATTTTCTCTGTGTGGTGGAAATAATTTTTCAACTAAGTTAAAGTGATAAAGAATCTATAATTTAAAACATTGAGAACAATTATAAAAAGGAAATTTTATAGACAAAAGTTTTTGGAATTAAAATACAAACAGACACTTGCCCCTTGACCACTACAAACAGTGAGAAGATCAGAAAATTAAAGCCAGGATTTTTAATATTCTAGAGACGTCACAAAGTGCAGGTTTTAATTAAAAATCAAATTTTTAATTAATGAAAGACAGCTACTACAAATTGAATACATAGATCTGGACATCAATTATGAAGATTTCCTACCATTTTCAACGCTTGGTTCTATGATTGTTTGTAAGAGAAAGCAAGTAGACATTGGGATAAAAAATGAAAATCGTGATGAAAACGTTATGGTTTGTTTTCGCTACTTTGATAACAGAGGGAGACATTGGCCATTTGTTTTGAAATCCCACACGGACCTTTCAAGACCTTTCAAGTTTCTCATGGGACTCCAGGGAGTTCAGTCAGCTTAAATTTTCTCACAAATGATTCCTCGTTATTATATAATTCCTATCCTCCTGAATTAATTTGAAATCTCACTCTAATCGATATAAAAAGTCCCCGATATTTTACATGACCAAAAAATCCTCCCCACTCACCAGATATTGAAATGTACTCATTTCGGAAGACACTCTGACCGTTGTGAAGCCACTCGCCCTTGGGTTGTGGATTCCCTCTCATGAGACACTGGAACGCCACTCTGGATCCTTCTCTTACAATCTGAACCTGCTTGGGCGTCCGGATCCTGGGTGGTTCTGGAACAGCAAGGTAGATTTCAATATTAGTTGTAAGCCTTGAGTGGAACTCGTAACAAGTACTGTGATTCTCTGCTCTACTACGATTGTGTCGATTTTCTAATGAAACATTTGCCACATTGAAAACCACATGAAAAGGATAGAAACAATTGTAACTGGTGTGCAACAACAACAAGAACAAAGACAAATTTAGAGCGATGTTGCGAAGTAGCTGCTACAGTGTATACTTACGCAGTACTTCAACGAAGGACACTGCTGCGACGGCTCGACGTCCCTCCCCGTTCTCTCCCCGGCAGATGTACGTGCCCTGGTCCTGTCTCGTTACGTTCCTGATCACCAGATTACCTGAAAAACATAAACAAAACTTACAGTACATTCACAGAGAAAGCGGGTGCGATAATAATGTTTCATCTTTGGTGTCACTCAATGTGAATATTACATTGAATTTCCTCAGAACACACCTGAACGAAAGTCGCTGTCGCTTCTTCGTTTGCTTTTGCTGGTCGCTATGGCTATGGCTACCGTTTAACATTAGGCTCAAGTTACAATCTAAGCGGTTATCTTTGTGATGAACGTCATTTTATTTTCCTTTTAAATTCATAATAAATTCAATTATAGGAACTCCACAAAAGGAAGCACAATGGCACCTACCTAATTCCTGAGTAAATCTGCCCTCGGGTAGAGAGCCTCCGTACTTATCCCACCCGACCCACGGTACGGGTGAGCCCTCTATCACGCACTCCAGGGTCAGAGTCTCCCCCAGCAACACCTCCATGTTCTCCGGGGGAGTGTGGATGATCCGCGCCGGACTGTTACTCACTGGAGCTACAAGTACAAAAATTACGCAACATGTAAGAATACGCATTTGTAAACTATAGTTTGTAGATTGTCTGTGTTGGTTATATATACTCTCGCTGTGGAATCATAAGTAGTGAAAAACAGAATAGAAATTCATTTAACCCATCGTTTTTCAAAGAAATTGAGATCTCTAAAGATAGATCGCCCATTCCGATATGTTTTGCTCTTCAGACCGGAGTATATTGAAAACAAAAAGTCAGCACCATTAATAACCGTGCAAATTGAATCAGTTTGGGTCCGTGGACTATTTGACCACATCTATCTCTCGCAGACAAAACTGACATGTGCATCGTAATAACTCAGACATGAATGTCCCTCGTGAACAAAACACATCCTGTCTTTGGGTGACACAATGCAACAATGAGACATAATTCCTGCTTTATCTCAATTGAAAAACATCATATTGCTGATTTATTAGAAACAGAAAAAAAGACAATGGAAATATTTTACATGGCAACTTTTGCAATGGCTGAGTCAAAACCGTCGTTCTTGATTTGTTACTCACGAGTAATATTTCCGACAATAGAGTTTTTCACGAACTGTCCGCAATACAAGAATGCCAACATTGCCAACTTCGCTATGGCTCTACTATTACAGATTAACAAGTCCAATAAAACGTGTAACACTCAAGTGTAATCCTCATATACTCCTTGATTTCTAATTTCAAATTTACTAGGATCAGTTATTGCAAATAAAGAAGAAAGCTCCAAATATGCGACAATATAAAGCCAATTTTATGTGTTTGTGAAAAACTCTAAGGGAAAGTAGAAGTGTTCGTTGGATCAGTGAGTGCAGCCTTTTCTGTTAACAGTATTAGTTTTTTTTCATTTTCGGACACAATATCTCCAAATGGAACGAGAACTTTCTAAACATTTTCCTTTCTGGCAACGTTTAGTACATACAGGACAGCTTACACACTCCGATGACACTTGTTCCCTGAATATGATAACTATTCAAACCATGGTAAAGCCACATTTTCAGATCTCACTTTACTACGGGTAAAATGCAGACTGAACCCAACTCCAGTTTCTTATGCTCACAGCAAAATTGAGTTACAGACCTGAGCCTTATTTCACGCAGGTCCTTACATTCAGGTTCTTAAATCCATCAAAAAGGCTGCCAACTTGTGTGGTATGTTATGAATTTCAAGTAGCATCAGTTGAATTCAAGGCAAGAGCCTTCCTTATTCGAAGCTGTTGCTAGAAATTGATGAATTTAACTGGGGTTTTCTTGGGCTTTGAAATTATCAGTGCGAATCACTTGAATGTTTAAGCTGCCATCGGTTTAAGAAAGCAATTGATCAAAGTTAGTTCTCACAATTAAGTTTTGAAAGTGAAATTTGGGGTGAACTGCCTCTTCCCAATTCACTTGTTCTTCACTTTCGTATCCAGATTTGGTCACAACGAGAACCCGCAAAATCAGATATATTGACCAAACAGAATGAGCCCCCCCCCCATCCCTTTTACCCAATAGAAATATTACTAGCAACATACAATCGGTAGCAGATTGGGGGCGGGGGGGGGCGCGCCAGACCTCCAGATTTGGAGGCTCCAGTGTACAATTTAAGAGTTCGACAATGATTTTTGTGTTCCCAATTTCTAAGTTTTCTCCCAAAAAAAATCCAGTCTTGCTTCACTCGGCATAAATCTGATTTTCCAAATTTGTCTAACTTTGCTACATTTCATATTTCATTCTTTAATCTTAAGTTAAAAGCGCTACAGCATCTGGGCCCTAAGTCTGAGGCAAGTTTCTGCCTTTCTGCCCCCCCCCCCCCCACATTGACCAAATCCTGGATCTGCTACAACAATTGAATTCGGAAGGTTCCTCCATCTATTATGTAGTAACTACCTTATATTTGTTCCTCATACATAGCTTTTCCATGATACATAAACCACTAACAGCAATAATCTAGCAAATTGTTCAACGCTCAGCAGCATAAAAAGCACTTCCAAACTAATATAACATTCTCACTTTAACCATATAAGTCAATTTGCCCGAGGACTAAATGGGGATTTAACTCGATTATACCCATAGTCATGCGGCTGAATAGTGTGCAGCTTTGCAGTCGGGAAACACTCACAGCTTCAGCAAAGGAGAAAACTTCCATAAAAAGGACTTTTTATTAAGTGTTTTACTATGTATCTGGAAGTATGTACTTGGATAAGTGTCAGCAGGATGGTGGAACAGCCACACCTTGAAAACGAACGAGGATGCATTAAGAAGTCATAAATAGAGAAATAAAGAGTTGTTGGACTTCATGGAGTGGATCTCTCGTATCAACAGAGCTTGGCTGCTATTTTTTTAATTTTACTAGGTTTTTTTTCTAGTATCATTTGTTTCTTGTTTGCCAAAGGTATTTTCATTTTAAAAAAAGTTGCAAGGGATCAGTCCTTTTTGTGAGGCATAGACATGATTGTTTTGGATTTCTAATAACCTAGTGAAGTCTACTCTGGGCTTTTAATTGCTGCAGTGTCTGCAAACAATGGGATCCTCAGGTTCGCCTCTGAGTGCGACACCTCCCGATCTCTTGGCAGCTTTCACACAATGAATCAAAATTTGAGACCAGGTCATTCTTTACCATTACGTCTCTAGGTATGGTAAAAATTTAAAACTTTACATATTGCCCCCATTCCCCTGACTGCTGATTGCTTAGATAAGGTATGTATATAATTGGACAGCAAACTGGTCTGTAGATTAACCTTTGTTAGACAAACCCTATCTACACCATCCTGTCTCTGTATAAATGGACCTGTCTCCTGTATATATTAACACCGGACTTCACTTCGTTCCGGATTAGTTTCAATCCGGTACAGTCACTACTGCAGCGAGCAAAGGATTCCGGTTAATTCCTTTGTCTCGACACTGGATGTCTTGCTGAAATCCAGATCTAAGCCACGTTATGTATGTATGATTTCGAGTATAAATAAATACGAATTGTAAGTAAATATGGGTACAATTCGCAAATGGTAACAACGTTTCTGCTAAAAAGCATCGTGTAACAAAAATATAGACAGTTTTAAGACTTCGTCCAAAATGGTAAATCTTTTCACTGTAGTTGATCTATCCTTCTAACGACTTTACATTAACGCAAGAAGGCCCAGTTTCTCAGATACTCAGACAAATCCTTCACCTCATATGATCGATCTGCTGGGATCTGATTGATTCTATTTCTGTGTTCTATAACACTATCAATATTAAACTTGACCTCATTCTCATCTCTTTCCATTTCTGTTCACAATTTTAATGTCGGGAAAATTTCCTGGAGTGTAATTTTATTCGTTGTCATTGTAAATGTATGTGCACTGTATATATTACGTTTTCACAATTGTTCTTTCTGTCCTTCCTCAAACGTTCCTTTGACTCTACTGAAAACTCTTTCACTCACTACAAGTACGTGAACAAATACCAATCTAAATTACATCTTTGTCGTTCTCCGCATAACAAAGTTACAGCAGACTTTCTGTTTTCCCACACGGTAATGTAGCACCAGAATTTGAAGACACTTTCCCAACAAGACTTTTTTGCGAAGAGAATTAAAGCTCCACCGGAATGGCTTTATGCGTTTCCCATTCTGAAAATATATTCAATAGCTTCGCCTTTTGTGTCCTCTGTTGGGTGGGCAAACAATTTGTCTATGATCAAATTTCTTCTCCTCTGTGAGCATAAGTTTTCAACTTTACAATCTCAGACAAGACGCAAAAGCAATGTAACAAAGGCAATCTCTAGGGTTCCAAATTCCCGCTAAGAGACTTTATTAAATTTTAAAGGCTTTAAAAACCCATGAACAAGGTTATCTTGAGGCCAGAGGAAGAGTAGATCAGTGACAGGAGCCCGAAGACTGTTTCTAAAATAACCAGAGATTTCCTTACACTTTTGAATAATTTTAGATGAATTAGAATATGAAGCAAACAGAGAACCAAAAATAACAAATCAAAGCCTAAGCGAAAGTTGGAAATTTCTTTTTCTGCAGGGTTCAAATGAAGACAGACATTAGGTTTCTTGTAAAATATTCAATATTCTTCCCCATTGTAGCATCTGCTTGTTAGGTAAACACCCCATCCTCTTGCCCAATTTCCTTTTATTTCCTTTCAAAAGAACACGGGCTGACAAACCCATGTGAAAATAACAATTGCCTTTACCGAAATAACTTGCCAGAAAACTCCATTACAGAACTTCTTCCAAGCTTCAAACAATCTAGTCTTGATAACTTGCTTAGTTTGGTCTGGGGAATTGCAAAGGTCTAAAGTTCAATGGAAAACTACCAACTCCTTGAAAACCTTGCAAGTTTCTGAAGTAAAGAATGCAAGGCATTTTTCTGTCCACGCTTCACATGTCTTAAAGTAACAGGGGTTGTAGAATAAAATTTCTTAACTTAAGTTTCCTAGTTATCCATAGAATTGCTACTTTTCACCAAAAGAGGAGAGCATTTTGACCAATTTTGACTTTCATCAACCATTTCCTCGACTGTTTAGCGACAAAACATAAATATTGGCACTGGGAATTGTGTCCTGATTGGAATCGCCTTATTACTGTTTTGATAAAGACCGATGTTCATCCAGAGATCGCATCCAGTTTATATGACAAGGACGTGGGTTCCAATTTTCATTTTACAAGGTTAGTTTTCGGTTCTAAATGCAATATATGACACTCAGCACTGCTGCTCCTCGTTGTTAACACTGCACAAAAGGCAGAATTGCTCGGATCAAATGAAGTCCCAGATTGCATTATTCATCCAGAATGGGGGAGCTTTTTCAACAGTGAACATGTATGTATGACGATGGAAGGAAACCGGAGGAAACTTTTTGATTGAACTTCACATGCATAAATATTACATTTATTTTCCGGTGGAAATTTGTTAGCAAACAGGTGGACTTTGCATTCAAGATTAACTTCAGTGTCCATGCATTTAAGCCATCAAATAGACTATGGTTCCCGGCTGCTCAGGTTTTCAGACTTTGCTTTGGCAGACCTTTCATTCTCATTTCAGCACACGTAATGAACTCACTACTTTGTAAAAGAACAAATTTTTGTACATTGATTCCATTTATCGTGCACCGAATAGCCATAAAAGATAAACTTTGGACACGTCCTTTCCTTAATTGGTGCTGGACAAGGATATATTACATATAGTAAGTACCAAAGACTTCATACTAAAAATGGTAAAGTGAACGTATTTGTGGAATTCCAACTCGCTTGGATCTCCTCTGAGAAGTTGTCGGAATTCTAGTCGAGTAATCATTTTCAACAATGTTGAACTACTTAACACCGTTGTTTTCATCAGAGAATTTGGTGTTTTCCATTTGTTTAAAAACTAAGGTTTTGTTTTCAGCCTACTAAAACTTAAGTTACGACACTACGACCTAATTACACAAAACATAAATTTTTTGCAATCCAGATTACACAATAACTGCATTTTTCAGTGTATAATTTCAACGCCACAATATTCTCTATCTCCTTCTTCAGTGGAAACGATCTTCAACAACTCATCACATGGAGAACACTTGACAGTCGGTACTTGAGATAGCAAAACCACAAGACTTAGCCCCTTGACTCCTCCATAACCAGTAGACAATTCAATGTTTTACTAGTCAGTAGCTGTCAATCCAGCCTGCCAATCACAGCCAAAAGCAATTCACGATCATTCGAGGTGTATATCTAATATTGGCAGCTTTTTTGTCCATTTACATATTTCTTGTTTTTTGTCTCCTCCAAATGAGCTCTTCGGATACCATAGTGCGGTGTTGTGGAAATACCAATGTCAATCTCGATTATTCTGAATCTTGTTTCATTGTGCTGTCATCCTAAATACACATATCAAGCGAAGACACAATTGAATGGAATTAGGAATGTCAAAACTTTTGACCAGGGCTTATAAATTATGCGATAAATATATACTGAGTGTGAGTTGCTGCGATGGTCCGATTCAGGTTTTTACAAGTACCGTGACAGAAATTTTCTACCACAATTGTGATGTTTTTCGTTTTTCTTTTCATTAAGTATGCACTTTCACTTTTTGCGCAATGTTTTATTTGTGCACTTGACTGTTTACTATTGTTATACGATTCTATACTTCAACATTAAATTGCTACAAACCCTACAGAAAAATTCATTGCACCTAATCTCCACGATCTTCGTCAGAAGGGGTTATTTTTAAATGATATGAAAGGTAATAAACCTAATTGCATAATTAGAAAATAAATGCACTAAAACGTTGATTCCCTGGGATGGTTTACGAGTCAACGTTCAGGAACTTTTCATTTCAGCATGAATGCAATTGAAAACTTTACATTGTATCTACTTTCGTAGAATTCCATGCAAAAGCTTGGTCGTCCACTTTTTATCAAGATAACTTTGCTGCCAAATGTTGGTACAATTGACTTTTATGGATTTGTCCACTGAACTCAAAGCCCATTCAAGTTAAATTATTTGCCACTTGATGCTGGCTTATCTCTATTTTACGCTTCCCTGGTCAAGGTATGGTAAAAGCATTCCACCTCTATATAAATGCATCAAAACAACAACAACAAAAGTATGATTTGCGTAGGACTGAAATCCTTTTTGACTTAACATCTAAACATTTTGTAATGACAGACAAATAAGAGCCCCATGCAGAGTTCTCTTGTTTATTGCCTTTCCAAAGTTATTTCCTAACAGCATACTACTTGTAGAAATGTTTCCTTTGCTTGAAATTAGATGGTGGATCTACATCTACTTTTAAATAAATTGCCAATTTAAGGACAGTTCTACAATTGCGTGGATTCCTGGAGCAAAACATAATTCACAGGTAAATTTAAATAGTTGGGTAAAGAATGAAGACCTTCCAAGTTTTACCATAAGAATAATTCCTGATGTACCTAGGAGTTCTTAAAGTATCATTGTCTCTGCGATTACTCTGAATTATATTCATTTCCCTGTGTGCAATGAAAGACTTCGGAGAACCATCATTAAGGCCCTTTAAAATTCCGCACAATCTTTCCTGGGTGGTCCTGCTTCCCCAGTGCAGTTAACAATTACCCAAATACGACCAACGCACAGAAAGTTTCTTGTCAATTTCGGGCCCCATAATAACCATTACATACACTCTTGATAGGATGCTTGTGAGTTAACCGTTTTAGCATAGCGGGAACAATCAATAATACTGGCAATGAGGGTCCAATCAATTCAAGGGAGCAAAGATTCCTTGAAATGGAACCACCACAGTGCAATCCATTATCTCCATCTCCAGTTCAACAAGATATTATCATTGAAGGGACTTCATATGACCGCCTGTCTGTTTGTTGCTGGCTCACGGAAGTACCTTATGCATTTACTGAAGGGCTGACGCGTTTTAGATGGGATGGAGGCACGCTATTAAAATTCAAAAATCACATGGCTACGAGTTATCATGTGAAGTACCTTCGCGAACTGATCATTTCATGATTTACTAGTGTATGTCCAGTTTATTCACACTTTTGAGTACGTGGACAGAAAGACAGAAACAGACATATTACCAGTTCAAAGTTTTCTTTTACCCAAATCGAAAGTATCCTTCACCCATCGCTCCAAAAGGGTTACAAACAAATTGGGATATTTTTGAAGCAATTGTGCTCCACTGGTGAATTAAATCATAAGAAAGCATTCATATTTTCTGTTGCTTTCGGATCAAAAGGTGCCCACAGATAACATAGTCCCTTTTTGACACGTGCAAATTTGAAGGAATTTCAGCGAGGAATTTATGTGTTCAAATTCACATCAATCTTCTACCCTGGGTAATAATTCTGACTTTTTTCCTATCTACATTAGCTCTCCTTTATCTCTTTTTACAAAGTCGCATTTTCCTTGAAAATCGTCAAATTGTTTCTCATTTTTATGTTTGGAAAGACCCTGGGACAGTTTCTTTACAATTTTTATTTATCAGAAAAATGGATCATAAACTTTGAGTTTCGGTGATAAATCATAAAATTCCACAACTTTTCGTGTAATTTTAAAGGAAAACGTCAACTTGCGTAAAGTGCTTTGAGTGTCCATTAGACAGACTCATTAGTCACTGTGAAAGTCATTACATCTCAATTTAGTCAGGGCCCCTAAAAAAGGAAAATGTCTAGACAATAACCCCCACAGGGTTGACAAACACTCGCAAAGTCCCCTAGAATGGAACCATGATGGCGACTGAGCGGAGGGGTGGGGGTTTAATCTTAATGCACAAATCCAATAACTTCATAAATCCTTAACTCCCAAGTCTCACTCACGGGATTAGCCATTGTTCTGAATTTGAATTAATCTGAAAAGTGATGGGGGAGAGATCCTTGAGGGAAAACTGGAGAAAAAATTTCAATTACCTCGCATGATCCATTTTAATTCAATTGTGGCCAAAGGAATTTGCTTCAACTCCGCTCCGATTGTTTCCGTGGTTTGACAAATATTAGAGTAATTGGCAGTTAAATTGAAATATCAATGAGCTCACTCGGGCAAATTGTCATCTCGATTCCTTCAACACTGGATTCAATTTATTTCAATGCGGCTGGAGCATTCTTAAATCTTAATTTTCCAAGACACCCGATCCCAATGGTAAAGCTGAGCTGCATTGGAATTGAAGCCAAATTAATCCGGTGATCAGCAGAGCACTTTCACTTACAACTGGGAAAGCCAAGTTTCACACACTTGAGTCAATTGGAATCGGCACCCCGGCAATTGTACAAAATGAGCGATGAAAATCTTATGAAGACTTTTCGAAATCTATCGGATGCTCATGGTGTATAATCTGGATAAATTTATCTGACCATGCTGCTACGTTCCATCGTTTTTACCACCCGCTTATCCTGATAGGTAATAATTTCAGTCTGACTTCATATTTAGTGTACAAATACATCTAAGGTCAAGTTTGAATATCAAGGTCATTGGGTTAAAGTCTAATAAGAATGACATTTTTTACGAAACATCTATTTGTGTGTGCTTGTGTATTCCACTAAAATTTTGTCAAAATGTCAAGGTCAAGATTACTCAATGTTAAGGTAAAATCAAAGAAAATCAATTTTCGGTCAAGTGTAAATATTTATGTGATCTGTGTATTACAAGGATGGTACACCATGGACTGAAAGTCACTCGTTTTTTGTTTGTTTGGTTTTAAATTTCTAATTACTCTGAAAAGTCAAGTTTTTGAAATTCACAGTTATTTTACAATGTACCAGTTACATGAATAAGACACTACAGATTGCTCCAGGCGGCTAGTTAATCACGGTGACCACTTTGACTCTCAAACTCACTTATTGATCCAGACTCGACCTTCTCAATCTTCCATCCCAAGTCTCAGTCCCCCACTCCCCGACCAAACCAACCCACTGCCAACCACCATCTCATTCCCAGCAAACAATTTTCCTCCGCGAGGCGCTTTTGATCTGTGATGGAATTGTTTGCCGAGACAATCACATCTTGAGAACCTTTTTGCGACCTCGTCCATCAGGCCAATCTACAATGTCACGCAAGTCGAGGGTAGTGGCATTCATGATGATGTCTACATTGCTGAACGAAGCCCCTCTCTCTCATCTGACCATTTACGGCTACCACTTTCCGCCGGATTCATGATGAACACCAAACAGCTGGGCATCAAGCACCAGCTTAGTACAAAGTGCGATATGAGACTTCAATATCAGCAGACCATATCTCATTTTAAGGACATGACATGAAACGTATCACTTATGTACTCCACATGGTCCCGTGTAAAAAATGATTCCAGTTCTGTGAGTATTGCATCCTCCCTACAAAATAACTGCAATACTAGGTCCTCATTACTGCTTTTTAAGATAACTGTTAAAACCTCTACAAAGTACATGTATTTATTACCGCCACCAAAGAAAATACAAAAAAACACAAACAGCTGCGCGAAAGCTTAAAGCCAACCGTGTTTTGTTGGCATCATGATTTGTTACACTTTTCTTAAAATTGATTAAAGGCTTCAAAATTGGTCCCCTGTCAAGTCCAAGTGTAGCACTTCAGTTTCAATTACCATAATCGAAAACCTACTGTATTTCAAACTTCCTTTCTTGACCTGGACCTGAAGCCCCATGGCAGTGCGTCCAAGGCACTTAATGTCAGGAAATGTATGGACATATGAAGTGTTCCATGCTAGGCTTTTTACCCAACAGTAAAAGCCGCGTAATTTAATTGACTGCTTCCCTTCTTCATGGCGGATCAAATCTTGAGGGCATTGGCTGAATGACATAAGAGTCAGAATGTTTCTCCGGTATGACTTGTTCGCTGCACTTTACCATTGAACGTTGGAAAGTTGAAGCCCAATAATTTCTGGTTTTGCTCATCGTTCTGTCGTTATTCCCGCCTCTTTGTGAAGATAGAAACATTGGTTTGATTAAAACATAATCAATCATTATTAAGCCTAAAAGGCTGCCCTTTATCTGGCCTAGTAATGAAGGTGAATTTCTGCTCTATTTATGTCAAGTAAATTAGGTCACTAGCCAATGGCAGAAAGAAACCTTCAGTTTGTTTCAGCACCTCGCAAAACCTGATACATGTATCATTAGTAAGTTTTCTCCCACTCTCCTTCACTGAAAAGAGTAAAACTACTCAAAAATGGCCAATTCTTCAAGATCACTATACCTATGTTTCTTTATCAGTGTCCTCTCTTCAGATATAGTGGTTAAGTGGATTACAAAGTCACTAAGACGGTGAGCTAGCAGGCTTCTATTCTTAACGGTGGACTCGACTGCATAAACCGTTCAAGGAAAGGAAGGTTCAAAAGACTGGCGCCTAATAGGTCCAGGTTTCGAAAGAATTTTAACCACTCTTCTTGATGACCGTAAAAGCGTTTTTATTGCTAATAGGCATTGTGAGGTGTAGGATCCGAGGGCACCTCTCACAAGAACAACACAAATCCTTGTTACGTAACAATGTCACTGTCCCCTTTACATTTATTGCTCTGCGCCTTCAGGACTCGCATCTCTGTACAGTCCACTGCTATTGGCATTGCCACACAGATGATATGAAGAAATAGCATGCTGCTAAGGCACTTTTTCCACCTCCAATACCATGGAAATAATGTTCTTTTGTTCTGTCCTAAGCCTCTTATACTTGCTTGTAAAAGGTAACCTACTGGAATGATATTAATGACGTTGTACCGCAAGCGCAACACGAAAACCTTTGGAATTATTTTTTTACTTTGTTTTCCGAGGTGAACCAAGTTTGTAAATCTTTTCTTTTATCATATATTTGTAGAATGTTGTGTACTGTATTTTTCTGTACAAATGTTTTCATCGTTTTCACATAACTGGATACATTTGCAAAATGCTGATGTTTCTTTTGTTTCACTAATTGTTTATTTTATCTCAGTGATTTTCTTAGTTTCTTTCCTCTCCAGAGAGAAAGCTTCCACAGCACTTGAGGCCCCCGCTTTTCTTCCGTTTCTTTTTTACAGACACTACACTTCTTCAATAACAATAATTATCTCACATTGTCACGTCTTGAGGAAGGAAAAACTGAAATTACAGCAAAGGAAAAAAACGTAACCCGGACAACTTGTGCAATTTTCTACTCTGACGAACCCGAAAATCACGGGGCATTTTCCCAGGCAAGAAGACATTTTTGTTACAAAGCGAGCCCTAACAATTCACTAAACACTGTCATTTAGCCCTGGCAAATTTGAAAGGAAATTGTCCCCGTCTATTGATCGAAATTAGATGGGGTGAGTTCTTGTAACGAGCGAAGAAAATTGAACAAAATTTTCATCTGTTTAAGTCAACAACATGATGTTCAACAAGGCACCGTCAGATAAAAAGAAACGTAAAATTGCCTCACTGCGGGCCAAAAGAAGAGGGATGATTTCAGTGCAATTTTACCGTTAGAAAAGTTCCGAAAAACTTCAAAGAAAGGAATTTCTTGTTTACAAATGAGCGGGAAAGGCTTACACAAGGTTGTCATTATATTTTTCAACGCTTTGCGGGGGGAATTACAGACATATTTACGATAAAAAGTGTCGCTTTCCGTTGTTGCTGTTGGAAGGAATAGTCCGACGACATGTAAATGATAGTGTTGTCGAATTGAATTAAAAAATTTTGGGGCTTGTCTCTATTCATCGGAGAGGCAATTTCTATGTTGATAATTTGCCCTCCGATGGCTATTGTTTGGTGACACCTGCCAC
>JBCAUG010107608.1:0-21636 GCA_038406175.1 Haplosyllis leylae | reverse complement strand
TGAGTACCCCCCCCCCGTTAACAGACAGACACCTGTGAAAACATAACCTCCCTCCGTACTACGTACGCGGTCGGTAATGATCAGATAAGGACCCACAAATGTTCTATTCCAATGTTTAGACAGATATACAGACAGACTATTGTGAAAGATTATTACACTGCGCCAAATGTTTCATAATGCATATGAACTTTTCACTGGTCCCTGGCACAATGTTAACTGGGGCGGAACATGTAGGCGACTGCGTTCCATGCATTGAAATCACTCTCTACTGCACCGTGTACATGTGTGGTAATACAGTAAACAAACAAGACTTAATAAAAACATACTGAAACAGTCTAGTGAAGCAGGTACGGTGAATTCTACCTTTAGCCAGGAATATACCTGTGTTGTCGGTCACAAAACATTCCACACGTGAGTCAGGTGTTTCAGAAGCAAAGGGATTTTGTGTTCACATCCGGATGTTTTCCTATTAAGTGAAAATAGAAACATACTGCACGTGACCTACTGAAGACAGGTACATTCCTTTTTTATTTATATATTTTACTTTTGTAAAATACGAGACTGGACTCTCGTGCTAACTTCCATGGTATAATATAACGCATAGGTTCTCCAATCCAGGTTCTTATCCTGGTTGGAATAGATGTGGAGATTGTTCGGTTATTTATTGTAACATTTTAATATAGGGCACAGTCATACAGTGCAGGATACAAAATTGTTCTACAGAAAAACATCGAGTTCCTTGAAATGTCAATCCATATTATACTTTGATTTACTAATATGGCTTTCATTATTTTTATTGTCACATTTAAGTGCATGCCTTAAATGGATCTTTTGTTTTCGACAACAGACATTAAAGTTAACACAATAAACATATGTGTTCATGATGCTATCAAATGGAAACAGTAAATTGGAAATAGTAGATCGAAATTCATCACGAAGTATCAACCAAGAATCTTGTGTTTGAGGTTGCGGATCCAGAAGCAGGTCGGCCGGAAATGAAGTGCTTAAAAGCAAAGTCTAATAAGAAATCATTGCCATAAAACTCGCGCTATTTATGCGCAGTTCAATGGCTAAGTTAAAAAAATGTAGTGCTAAAAGGACAAGGTAATTCAAAGGTCACATAAAATAGTGTCAAACAGTGTTAGGTCACATTGCTCAAGTACTGTTTCAAGCATTCTCTTCCTCTCTTTTTCTTTTGTACTGCAGGCTTGCAGTATGGCATTATGCTAACTATACACTTAGATACTCACATTTAGTTTTCTGTTAAGTAGTTTGACAGTCTCAATGTCATTATGACATTTCATGACATCTCCCATATGTTTGTCCACCTGTGCAAGAGCCAATTAGCTTACTTGTGAGAAAAGTACTAGGTCATATCCTTGGTTACAAGAATGCAAATGTATCTTATTGTTTCTGACCGAATCTTGGTATTAATTGTGACCTGTACTGGATTACCTTACATTGCTTGAAATAAACTGGTCTAAACACAAAGACCTTCAAATTGACTAATTTCATGTGGATTTTATGCAATACACTGATATAGTACTCAATATTTTCCCCCAAAACTTTCCACTAACTCTGATTGGCTGTGGAGGCACTCATGTGATTTTCCAGCCTTGGGTTCTTCAGTTGCTTACAGCTTCCTGAACTGTTTAGACCATGCATGCACTTTGTATCAAAAATATTTGCTTCCAGTTCCAATCTTTACAATGTCTTAATGTGGCTATTACTAGCATTCCAGCTACAGTATTTGTATTTTGGTTATTATATTTTTCTGAAAATTAAGGTGTATATATGCATATACGGTTGTTGCTTCCCTTGAAAATACTGTGTCCTGAGGGTTTTATCAGTGTAAAGAATACTTGAGTCAAAATTGGCAATAAACTATGAAGTTGAAGCAATTCCAGATAGCTCTGGTCTTCTTTGAGAAAACCTCCTGTCGTGTAAACTCTCCGGACACGCCGTGCAGCTCATGACAATAAAAAGACATAAATAATTACACCACTCGTTCCCATTTGAGAGGATTTTTCACCACACAGGTTGTGAACTTCCGAACACAGGTGATATTTATTTGTGAGTTTGTTCGATTGAATGTAGGAGTTATCTCTCTGTCACAGAAGCCACGGGACCATGACCGTGACTTTCTGCAAGCCTTGATTATACAACAACACAGATTAAAAACAAATTTGGAACTAAGTGAAATGATTTGATATTGACACCTTGTAAATAAATGAGCCCCCCTCTCCTGAGTTCTGTAAAAATAAATTGCTATAATACGTTTGGACGAAGACAGCCATAAAAAATTCATGTTTCCAGAACTCTTCAACCAAGTTTCTGGATCTGCTACTGTTTTTGTTGGTAAAAGTTCTGATTTAACGCTTTTATATTTGGCCCAAATGTGTCTGCTTGAAATATTGTCTCAACCAAGAGGTTCTAGATCTACTAAGAAACGTTTACTATATGAAAGAGACTTTCCTTTTTTCTGCGAGCGAATACCTTTGTGCGTTAGATGTCTTGAAATTTCCGCCGAAGGTTTCAGAGCATGTCCCAAACTATATTATTAAGAACAGTATATTAGTACGATGTACAAGTATAATATTCAGTGTTTCTTATTAATTTTCTGCAGCCCTTCTATACTCCTCAGTATAACATTCACATGACCACAAATTAAAGTGACGGTTATTTTAAAGTATTAACATGAAGAAGACGAAAACAGTCTGATTTGATGTATTTCTTGCGATCCAGGTTGATTGATCGACCGTCTTATTCTCCTGGTTGATTCATCTATAATCTCATGCTCTTGGTTGATTTATTGAACGTCTCATGCTCCTGATTGCCGAGTGGAGCGCGGCGGGGGGGAGGGGGGCGGCCTATGGAGCACTCACTTCACATTTACACGTTAAGGCCCATTCACCTCTACCGAAAGCAGAGGCGATACATTTTCTTTGATCTTTGTCATTTATTCTTTTGATTTTTTTGTCTTTTTTATCTTCTTAATTTTCGTTCCCATTTTTACTTCGTGTGGATAGACCCTTAATATATAAAATTAGTTTTGCTGTTTATGTTCAACTTGTCAGATCACTCAGGGCATCACATATAACCTTGGATAATTTCTGGCGTTAAAAGAAAGTTAGCGCCTAGTGAAGTGACCGTTTTGTAACTGCTTATTGTTACTTTACAGCTGAGAGATAAACTATGGAACCATTGGAGTATTTTGAGGAGTTGGAGAGGTTATATGGGATTGATGATGCAGTGCGAGAAACTATAACCAGAGTGAAGACCAACAAGGAGCAATGCAAACTCCTGGTATGTATCGACTTGTCTCATAACTGGGTAGGTTTGGTAAAAAGAATCATACCAGTTATCGCTTATAACGATACAGGATTTCCTTATCAATTTACATATTCTGCCATATCTTCTTCATTTTTCCTCATTTTCACTTTAAATAAAAATTAAAATGTGCAGAATGTGTGCTGTATTCCATATTTACTTTGAAAAGATTCAGTACTATTTTACAAAATTTAATATAGTCCAAAAACTCAAATTTACAAATAAAGTAGGTGTAACATTTTGACAACTTTTTGGATAAAATAAAATCAGGACAGCAGTACAGAAAATTTAAGAGATGTACACTTTTTATTTGATCATATTTACACATTTTTATTTGCATTTAAAACAAAGATGTTCATCTAAGACGAGTATTTAATGTGATTGATGTTTCACCAGAAATTGATATGAAAAACCTGTGCCGTGAGATCTTCCCTTCAATACATATCGCTCTTTTTGTCTGTTTCAAAAAGTAAGATGACTTTTCAAAATTTTGCTTTCTTTTGATATGTAACTGAGAGTGCCTTTCTATTGAGTGGCGACAGGGAGTAGACTTTCTTGTAGGGGCAAAAACTTAGGCCAGCAAAAAAGAGGCTTTCAAACGCCCGGCAGTTTAGACTACGATTTGTAGTAATTATTTGGCCTCAAACTATTTCAAATTACATGAAAATTCAACATTTTTGTGTAGAAGTAAATAAAGTTGGCTAAAATCAAAATTGTAGTCAGTCTGTTTTGTGAAGAGGATTTTGGTTATGCAATAGTAGTTAGGTTTAAAGGGCCCTTACCTTGGGTTTGAAGAACAACTAACCAATAGTTTCATTTCCTTGGAAATCTTGACAATATTAGAAATAGGCGGGACTCACCACTAAGTTGTCTATCTTCGTTCTTGTATTTGACTTTTCTTGTTCTAAAAATCCCTACATTAAGTGTCTACCTCTTCAAAGTTGTCTCATTTCAGCAAAAGCACATCGACGCCATCATGAAGCCGGCGGAGAAGATGCGCCATCGAGCGGCGTACAGTGAGGACCTGAAGCAGTTCATAGACGGTACGTAACCCCTACTTCCGCGCATCAACTCTTTGACAACTTCATATTAACCCGTAAATGTACAGGTATTGGAACTTAGCAAAATGCTCTGTGCACCAATAATACTGCGGAAAGCAGTGACATCCCGAATTCCCATTCGCCCCCTCCCTAAAAACTTTCACTGGCAGCTCAATTTGCATGTTTCAAACAAAGAAAGGAGTTTAAAGATCAGAATTTCCATCTGATTTTTGTAGATATGACAAAGATCATGAAGATCACTGAGTCCGTTGTGACAAATCTCGCGAATGTGAATCTCGCGCAGAAGGTGATCATGAACCGGAAATACGAGAACCAGGTCAACGGGCTCATCCGGCGCTTCACCCAGATCAGTAAAACGCCTCAGTTCCAGGGCCTGGTAGGTGCTCACAGTTTTAGGATATTCGTCGTTTTTTCCTCACTTTGGATCTTAACTGCTGTCCATCTTGGGTTTGAAAGACAGGGTAGAACCCTCGCTTGCATACCTAGTTTCATCGCCTATAGATTCACTTCTGATGGCCTTAAGTTTACAAAATTACAGTATCAAAATAAAACTTCAAACAAGCAGAACCTACAGAATTTTTTTCTCTCAAAAGGGGTACCAAAATGCCTTTTATAGTTCTGTTTTAACCACAGTTGATATAACAGTTAAAGTCTACTCCACAGGCGAAAATTTACAGTGACAAGCGTCTGAAGACGGCGAGTTTCTGCGCCACGTGGGAGCTACCCTTCAAAGATGCATGTCTGTTCTGTCACGTCAACGACGAGGGTCGTATAGTGGTTGGTGGACTTTGTCCAGGGAAGGAAAATACTTATCAAATCAGAGCCTATGATCCTTATGTGAGTAAACTATAACAAACCAGTAGTGGACCAGGGATGGGGATGGTGAATAATCGTCCTTCAATTGTGGTATATCCGAGATTTCTATTGTATTCTCTCCTGTGTTTTGTTTTGTTCTAGGGGAACGATGTTTGGCACTGGCAGTGTCTGGAGGAGCTAGGTGCACCGTCAGACGTCACTCAGGTCGTAGTCAAAGGTGAAAACAAAAACAATGTATTACGACCATCTATTAATAGCCCTTTAAAGGCCATGCCTTTCGCTGGTCACCATTTCCTAAACGTGGAAGTGGGCGCCAATCCCTTAATTTTCATGCCCTCCCCATGAACCAAATTTTCCCCATTTTTTAGGGGAGGGTCTAATGAAAATGTAGGGTCCCCTCCGTTAAGCGTCGACAGCCGCTCTTGAATCCGTACATGAGTCTACCTCCGAATTTCAAAACATAAACAACGGAATATTAAATATTACATTCTCTGTGTTGGGCCGTTATCTCTCGTTTGCGGTAAGAAAAGCTTTTGGTGCATTAATCACTGTTGAGAGAATTTATTAGGCAGAACGTTTACACTAAAAGACAAGTTCTAATGTTATCGTTTGTGCCGTTAAAGTCATCTTGAATAATTTGTTATCTTTTCAGGTCCGCGAAATGAAAACCTGCATTTTCTGGCCATAGTAAGTGAAGACAAAGGAAAAGTTCGATTATTGGACCCGGAAATACGATCCATTACTCCAGACCCAGCGTACACAGTCAACAATCCAAGTAAAATCCTTTAACCTGCTTTCCACTACTCCCTTAGTTATACAATTCGTCAGTTTTTTTTCCTACTAAAATTTGCTACCAAAACAATATTTCTGTATTGTAAATTTATTTCAGGAAACAGGCACTACAATTTAAAATTACACATGTACTTTAGATTACAGAATCCGTCGGATAGCGCGGCTGGTGAGTCCGCAGAGAATCGTTCTCTCGCTAGACCCGACCATCACTGCTTCACCCAAGAACACCAGCCAACTCAAGGTCCTCAACTGTGAACATGTACCCTTCACTGAAATCTGGTGAGTGCCACTGCAAACATGTACCCTTCACTGAAATCTGGTGAGTGCCACTGCAAACATGTACCCTTCACTGAAATCTGGTAGGTGCTACTGCAAACACATACCCTTCACTGGAATCTGGAAGGTGCTACTGCAAACACATACCCTTCAATGAAATCTAGTGTCACTGCAAACAAATCCACTTCACTGAAAACTGGAAGTGCCACTGCAAGCACATACCCTTCACTGAAATCTGGTAGGTGCCACTGCAAACACATACCCTTCACTGAAATCTGGTAGGTGCCACTGCAAACACATACCCTTCACTGAAATCTGGTGGGTGTCACTGCTATTATCAAACCAATCTGACTATCGTCAAGTTTGTCCGGCTTTCGATACCCCCAGAAAATATTTACGTTATTAATTCGACGCGTTTAGGACAGTGAAGTTGGACTGCGTGGATACTCATGTGATATCACCCATCTCACACGACGAAGTGGCCGTTATCTGCGCCCGACCTGATACCATCAGCGTGTTCAATGTCAACCAGGGGACGCCACTCTGGAGTCTGCGACCACAAGAGGTCAGTGCTAAAAATCCATATTACTTGTCGTTGTCAATTTGGTATTTAGTTCCAAGTGGCGGATCCAGGATTTTTTTCAGACAGAGAAAATGGTCCACGTCGAGAGTAGGTCATTGGTCAATGCGATTTTTTTCTTCAAAAAAGTTATTAAACTGTATAACATTGAGCAGAGAGTAATTTTGAATTCTCCAGAATATCCCCTCTCTACCCCTCGATTACTATCCCTGCAGGACAAAAGCATCAGAAAAGGAAATAAATATGCGGGCAAAATACAGAGATTTAAAATTTGCTAAAATTAACTCATAAAACAAATGGGTGTATTTACACTGTTTCAGTTGAATGGAAAGGAAATCGCGCCGTTAGGTTTGTGTAGTGTTGGAGCTGACATCTGTGTGTACGATAGCTCGGATTCACGAATAGTAGCGGCCTCTAGTGGCACATGGGGAAACATGTTGTTACGCGGACTTGGTGAGTTCATCTTTAATGCATGATCAGTGGCAGATCCATGATTTCCCGCAGGGAGGTACAGACTCCCGGGCTGAGGGTGCCAATCATATTTTTACCCAATTTTTCGGAAAAAAATCCTACCTAATCAAGAAAAGTTTGATTGATGAGAGTCGGGATGCCCACCAGATCACCACAATGATGATCACAAGTTTAACAAATTTCTTCCACCCGCTTTGAACTTTATGAAAGAGTTGTCTTTTCGTATTTTCGTTGGCAGGTGAATGTGTGTACAGCATTACTTGGAACCCACACATCCGGAAGATTGTCGCACTGCACGATAGAGACGGGAGCATCCGAATAACACTGTTTGACGTGCAAAAATGAACGTTTAAACCTGTTCTTCCACTTTTCTTGCAGTGACGAATATTATGTTTTCTGCGCAAACTGCATCATACCATTTGTAAAAAAAAAACAACAACAAACAAGCAAAATCAGGACATTTAAAAAAATGGCGCACCTGGCTTCGGGCGGGGAGCCAGGGAGGCAGGGGAGGTCTCCTGGGTGCTTCAAGTTCTGCCACTGTGCAAATATTTGGAAAAATTTGGACAATGTAAAATCGATAAGATAATGTAAGAATGCAATAACAATAAGCTCCAGTTACCCGTGTTCGCGATACGCAGGAAGATTTGTGTGCGACGTTTAGTTTTTGTCCAATGTTTGACAATAGATGTTGCCGATGGCTTTGTTTTCTGTCAGAATGTGCATTCGATTTATTAATCATAAGCGTGTAACTAATTCCTGCTAAAATCGTGTAAAACATTCAAAAAACAATTAAATAGAAATGCATCTACAGTCAAGTTAGCGTCAGTGTCCATTCACATTGAGTCATTACAAATTTCCTTTGCTGTTTGTCGCCAGTCAGTGTGAACACTGGGGTTCCCAAGATCCCACTTCGGAGATCTAATTGAGCTTTATGATTTGTTTAGCTTAGTTGTGATTTGGTTTGATTTCGTATTTTATTTGAATCACTTTTCTGTTAATCTTATTTTATATGATGGCAAACTATGTCCATTTTTCACATTCAAAATACCTAAAAATAGAAGTACTTTCAAAACATTATTTAAATTTAATGTACTCAAAAACAAAACAAATCTTAGATCCGTTTTAGAAAACGTTGAATAACACTCACCATCAATATGTTTGTGATGTTTTAAAAACTCTGTCCAGGTGAAAGTCGTGTATGTCGACACATGTTTGCAATGTTATTTGTTGGCTATGTACAGTCCAAATGAAGTGTTGCACATAGTTTCTGAATACAGTAGTTGTTACTATTATGTGCTGAGTACGTTTTTTGTGGACCTGCGGATCCAGTATTTCCCGGTCAGATGGCTTGGGATAGGAGGACGCAAACCCCTGGGTAGGAGGTGCTAATCAATAGTTATTTGGCCAACTTTTCTTTTAAAAAACACACTTGGCGTATATTCTATTGTATTTTCAGTGAATTATTTTCCACAAACCCACTGCTAGGCTGTCCATTCATAGTGTGCAATGAAGCAAATCTTGACCTATTCCTCTCCTTTCAACAGAAGATTGTAGTCAGTGCATGGATGAACACAATGAGTTGACATTTGAGTCCTTGCCCCTTGCCCCTTGGCCCACCCAGGCATTTGACAATTGAAATTTGACAAATATTTAATATCTGTATCCACATGTATCCAAAGGTACCTAAATACGCTGTATATCCATGATATAAATTCATTTTCTGCACAAATAGTCCAGAATTAATGATTAAAACATCATAAGTATTCACACACATGACACAAATGACTGGTTGGGCCAAGGGGCAAGGACACAACTTCCAACTCATTGTGTTCATGCATGCGCTGGCTACAATCTTCTGTTGAAGGGAGAGGAACAGGTTGAGATTTGCTTCATTGCACATTATGAATGGATAGTCAAGCAGTGAGTGTGGTGTTAATCAGTTAATCAATGGTTTTGAGTTGAATAGTGGCAAATTGCCATTCAATTGCCAGGGCTCGTGAATTATTTGCCACTAATCAACTCAAAACCATTGATTATCCAATACATAACAGTAAAGCATAGAGGGTATTTACCCATAAGCAGGGCCTTACAATGGGGTTCCTGACACCACCAAGCTTAGCTTAGAAGTTGGCTTGCTCAAATAGCAGAGTCCTGATGTTGAATGGCAACTGCACGACATAGTTACATTTTATTAACCATGACCACCACAGTACAGAGAGAGAAAGCTAATTGGCCGATAGGACCCGGACTAATTAGATAACATTGTCGCGTTGCCTAACAAAAGACAACCTCGCGGTTCTTTTACTGTTTACATTCAGCACTGGAATACAACGCTAATAATAAACTAGCTTGTTATTGGGGGCACCGTCCCTCGCAATAGGTATGTATTAGCTCTGCATTCTTCCAGAAACCCCATAAAATCGAGAAAATGTTGGTTCATAGGGGACTCACCAAATACATGACACTCTTTGTTTATGTACTTTGTAAACTATGCAGATAATTCCTCCTGTGGACTGTTGAGCTGACCAGTCAGTAATAAAATACAAGAGTTGTTAATGTTAATTATTTACTTGGATTATTAATATTCAATGTAAATAGTGAATGAATGATACATAACCGTCACTGTAAACCAACCACTAATGTTCTGTTAAGGATTCTCGCTTGTGCGAGGCAATGAGACTGGTTCTCAAACGGACTGATATATTGTTGCTAAAATCATCACAGACTTTTTACTTCCAACTAATACAAGCAATATTTTCATTAAATGTTGTACAAATGGACATAATTTACTAAATAACAATTGCTAAAAAATAAAATCGTCAACAATCATACTCACGCACAAGGGATTAAATTGCTGAAAAGGTACCACAGTTTTTCTCCAGTTGACAAGCATTCCATGCTATTTGCAACAAAAATTATCTACTTGGTTTTGTTCATGACTTAAAAACATAGTTTCGACATTTTTACGTCCATGGATAATCTATTGTAAAACCATAATTTGCAGGTTTCTTCGTTGATGGTTTTTTGGAGGGTTTGATTTTAATACCATAGTTTACACTTCTCCTCGTGCAAGGTTTCATTGTAACGATACACAAAGTCAAACGGCCCTTTAATTTCCATGTAAGACGAGGCCTTCACAGAAGTCGGCAGCCACTCGGCTTCGTTTGAGGTCACGGGATTCCTGCAAAAAATAATAGGGAAAATTATTAAAATTATTTATGGTACAAAAAGGCGTACCGTCCGCGACGTAGCCTGTCTAGAGGGGTACCCCCTGTCCTGTCCAAGGAGGGCCCTGCTCTAGGGGTACCCCCGGCTACAGGCCTGACTGGGGGTACTCTAGCTACAGGTCTGACTGGGGTATCCTCGTGGAAAGGATCAGAGACCAGGGGGTATCCACTGTGAACAGACAAATACTACCTTCCCTCGTACTTCGAAGGAGGACGTTAAATGTATAAAGTGCATTTAAAACTGGCAACATTCTAGAATTCTTACCCGTATTTTGCGAAGTTGACCCACATGGACATGATGGATTTAGCTAGCATTCCTTCCTGTGTACTGAAAGTGTACCGCGGGTACAAGGCCTTCTCTTCATCCGACCACAGGGAATGTCCGAATGTCCACTGAAAAATAAACAAACTCTTTTTAAAGTTACTCTTAGGATATCACCTTTTTTGAAGACCTCAAAAATTATATACTATCTTCCCTGTCAAAAGAACCAATATAAAGTTAAGGAATTTGTGGCAACGAAACACGCTCAGTTTGGGGGGGGGCAAAAAACTATTTCAAGGAGATTTCATTTGTAATGATGTTACTCAAAAGTACTAGTAAATTGAAAGGACATTTTAGAATTCAGTCAATGAGGTACGTATGATGATGACAGTACCGGTATGCAGTCCCCGTGAGCGACCCCCTCGTATTCCTCGTGCACGCTTGTCGGAGATCTGTACGTTAGATAATACCGGTACACCTGGAAATAAAGCAATACACTGCAGATGATCTCCCTATGTTTAAGATATTTTTGGCTGTAGATACAGAGGTAGCAAAATGAGCACATCTACTTTGGATCTGGAAACAGGATTAGAAAGTCACACATTTTAATGATGGAGTCTGTGCCTCTAGTAATCACTAACCTTTGAACCAATCATGGTCAACTCTCTGGCAAGTTTATTGGCCGGACAAACAAAATTAGCATCAGCTATGATTTCCTGCGACTTCACCACGACATCTTCAAAGCTGTTCGTATCCGCCGGTTGGTATGCTGAAATTACAACCAAGAAAACAGTTCCACACTGATGTGCAATCAAGTTGTCAGATGTTTTATTGCGTTCAGATGTCTTATCAAATGAGTGACACAGACTACAGCAATAAATCACCATTGAAAGTTATTTTGTAGAACTTTTGACAAATTTTCGCTCCCAGTTAAGGAAACGTGTATGTGAACCAAACAGGATTACTGTGCTGACCTGCTTGGATTGCATTCGGCTGTGCAGCTCCACTATATGCGCCAACCGCTGCAGAATACGCCGCCCATTTCAAGTACGCGTGGGGATCAGGGTTCGTTGATCCTGAAAGCAAAACATGGAATAATACTGGTGTTTTCTATCTAGATCCTCTGTCACTGGAATCCAGAAATTACATAGTTCTCCTGTCCAGTCAAATCTATGACATCAGTTTCAAATTAAGATCCAAAATTTCGTGCACTCTGGCCTTTTCAGGCTCAGAGGCCCCGAGATCTCTACTAACCTAACCAAGGGGTGGACTGAAGTGATGGATTTAATATTTTCACGGAGAGACACCACAGAAATAACCTTTAGTGACACCTAGAAACTTTGATTTGGCCTGATACAATGGAATGACCATCGGAGAGAATATATACCTGTTTGCGTTGCACCTTCATCCTTGACCAAACCCATCAACACGTCTACGTGCTGGACTCTCTCAGACTCCATCAGAACATTCGGATTATCCGGTAGAAACTCTCCATCCACAACCGGAACCCAGAATAAAACTACACGCCAAAACATACATTAAGATTGGCAACTTTACAAGCCTAAATAAAAAAATACTGGAGACTTTGGCACAGCTGTTGGTAGTATTGCAGTGCATGAACAAATAATATTTGTGACAATTTGAACATTTCACGGGGCAGAATCCAGGATTTCCAAGTTTGGAGTATGCTTTTTGTTAACTTTTGGCAAGACCGGTACAAAAATAGAAGATAGAAATTTTGGCTGGTAGTGCGCGCTACGCATCCCCTGTCCCCTACATATGGTAATGTTTCAAATCATATCATATCATGTAATGTATACTTAGCATCTCAGTATCTTAATGTTCAACACAATATCTTTGCATGAAGTTTACATCAGAATATGATTACCGTTACATTCCGACAACTTCTACAAGGGTCACTAATGTTTCTGAGGCTAAAAGGTAATGCATTCTGACCAAAGCAAAAGGAAATGCGATTCAATGTCTTCTTTATGTTTGCCATCAGTGATTGTGACCTTTCTGGAGGTCCACCACACTGAACTGGAATTTTGAGACGTTTCAAATTTCTGATGTTTGATTCAATCCGACATCATTATGTGTGGCCAACATTCAGGCATGGTGACCTTTTTCCCCAGAAGATAGATCATTTTGAGACTCAAACAATCATGTGTAGCCTCAATGAAACCACTTGTGCAACTCTGCGAGTCACCAAATGTGATGTATTCAAAGAGACAGATATAGTGAAGACTTACGTTCGGCGGCGGTTCTCCCGGTGAGTGTGACTCCCGACAGGTAGAGATCTAACGCTGGGATCTCCTGCAGACACTCCAAAACTGATGGCTTTAATGAAACACAACAAATTCTTAAAATAAAGTTCATAACATAAAGAATACGAGCATTAGCAGATGGATACAATGGCACTTATTTAAAGTTTATCTTTGTTTAGAAATGAGTAAACCAATGGGGCGCCATATTTTGTTGTAAATTCCATTAAACTCAAGAAGATAATATTTTGACTGAAGGCAAACGGAAATATCAAAGCTTTTTTATATTGTCAACATTTACAACCCAATTAGGCTGGAGTGTTGTTTGATTTCACGTGCACCCGTGTATTACAATTGGACAAACATCACAAAAATTATGACTACTTCTTGGCAAAACACTGGCTTCACAAGCCATAAATGAAAACACAGGAATGAATTGGAACCTTTTGCGAGCAGTTGTATTTGTCAGCCAGAAGTCCCACGAAGTACCGTCCGTCCTCCAAGGAGTAACTGGACACGGGTGACAGCGGTCCTCCGCTCTGCAACGAAAACAAGAAAAGCGCAGAGCTTCAAACAGAGCTGTTGTCTCTTCAATGTGCTACATGCCCCAATAGATGTAATGATGGTTGGATGCTTGGAGCAGTTTTAAGGAAATATCCATTGAATTGAAAGCATTCAGTCCGGACAAGCTACTAAAGCAACAAATGCCATAAAAGTGCTTGAGACATTCAGGTTTTTCACGATAGGTAAATCTGACAAATTTATCAGATCTGACAGAAATAAAATGCAATTTTTAAGAACTATCACAGTTTAGAATTTAAAGATAGGGTAATTTAATATTTCCAGTACTTGCTAGATTGTGGGCATGTTGTCAAATAATTAACACAAACAATAGCAGGGAGTAGAAATCCACTTCTAGATCTTTCAGATCTCACAGATCTGTCAGAAATATGTATCGTGAAAAACTAGAATAAAGCAAAAATCGCTGATTGTAAAAATTTCGAATCAATGCCCTTTTTGGTTAAACAAATGACCTGCCTCTCGCCACAGGTACCTTGGACTTGGGAACTATCAGATTTAGACTATATATCTGGAAAGGAAGGTTGAAGGAAGGTAGTGTACCTGTGTGATGGCTCTGTTGAAGAGATTCTCACTGCTCGGTATAAACAGGTGGAGTCCGATACTCATGGCTCCCGCCGACTGTCCCCACACGGTCACCTGTCGGACATTTCAAGGGAAACTTACTCCACAATTTTTCAAGTTTGATTTTCACTTCCATATGTCGGAGGGGTATCATTTTAAGGACTAAAGACACAAAAGTTAATGAACATAAAATGAGTCAGTGATGAATTTTAAACAGAAAGAAAGATTGATACACGCAGCCGAATAATAAGAATTTTATGGAAAGAAAATGCCAGTAATAGGCTGGCATTTACCATTTTCGGATCTCCACCGAAGTGTTCGATATTTTCCTGCACCCACCTCAGCGCTATCTGCTGGTCTTTTAAGCCCTGATTTCCTTGAAAATAGATACAGAGGATTTAGTGATCAGAAAAAAGACATCTCTTTTTGGAACCTTGATTAAATTCTACCACAATACAAATATTTAACATCCGCATATACGGATAGGTAATAATTTCAGTTGAGTCTGTCTGTGTATCTGACTGTTCGGGCCTGCTTACCTTTTGAACCACTATAGATCTAGCTGGGATTTTCATTTTTAGTATGCAGATGTATCTTAACAATGTTCAGTTCAAGTTTTAGTATCAAGGTCATTTGATCAAGGTCAAGGTCAAATGAAAAAATGACATATTTTACCTAACCTAACATTTACGCCCAGAATAAAGTTCAGAAAGTTAGTGTGATTTTGAGGAGATCAGAATATACCTGATGCGAGAAGGACTGTACCTACCAGGTGTTTGTCCGGGTATGTCCAATGCGATGAAGCCGAGCACGGAAATCCTGTAGTTCATGCTGACGATCACAACATCGCCGTAACTGGACGGAATCTTGCCATCGTAGGCAGGGTACATGGCACTACCTCGTTGGAACGCACCGCCGTGGATAAACACCTACAGGGGAGGACTTATGAGTAAATATAACCAGTGAATTGAAGGATCATATTTTTCTTTGAAATCAGGAATTTACACAGTTAGCAGGTCCTTTCCACAGGTCCTTCACTTTCCAAGACATCAGAACTCAGTATTAACTGAAAGCTAGTGCCACGCACGTGCAAATTATTGACGAAGTACCATGAACTCTTACAGTTCTGGATTTTTGGAGAATTTTACATTAAAAAGACATTTTCGAAGAAATACTATATGTGGGTGACGTAACTCAATTTTACAAAATATGTCTCTCCCCCCTCTCCAACAGATTTATCTAATTTCGAAATGTATTGCGGTCCATGCACCTCAGTCAAGCAAATCTGGTTAAATGCAATTAAATTCTGAGCCATGTCGCATATCAGATATTGTATGACAATCATTAATCACAGACAGAGGTTGAGGCAGAACTCACCATGACATGTCTTTTTTCCCTGGGAGGGTGTGGTACCCACACATTGAGGTAGAGGCAGTCCTCGTCTGGAGCCGCTGCCCACAGTTTGTTAGTCGAGGGTTGACCCAGCTGGACACAACCCTTACTCAGTTCCAGCGCTTTGTAAACGCCTGGAATAACAATTTGAACATTAAGGAGGTCTTATAATGTTTTGGATGTCCAATTCTACAACACCAAAATAGAAAGAATTATCATTCTTTCTTCAGTAAAGAGGGGCTTTCCCCATTTCGCAAGCGTTAACACTGACTTTAGAGTAAATTTAAGATGTGAATAGATAATCCGATCGTTCCACACTATCCGTTCTCAACTATTTGATTCAGTCTATTCTGCAATCAACGGACTTACCCCCAGTGTAAGGCTTTGAGATGGGTTTCGGATCTTTGAACCTGTTTCCACCGACTGGAGGCTCTGCATACGGGATGCCCAGATATTCCTCTACCTAAGAATGAACGAATGCCATTGGAATGTAAAAGAAGCAAAACAAGAAAGTCCACCAACTGAAATCAGAGTTTATGTGTCCTTGTAGCATGGTGGCTTTTTCTTTTGCAAATAACCTAGTGCCAATTGCCAGGACTGTTATCACAAAATATTTTCTTGCTTGGCTCACCAATCCTCCCAGTGAAGTTTCAACTAGTTTTCCTTCAATGGCTCCCAATTTTATATTCCTTCGCACGGTATCCCCATCTTTCCTGATCGCTGATTGGTTATTAACTGTTGGTAGACATCCTGGATTCTTTCCATGATCATTGTCGTCATCATTATCTCTCCATGGACTGTCGTCTGATAAACAATTACAGAAAATAAAATTATATCACGGAAATTGCGGACACGCTTTTTTTAAAACTTATTAATCATTAATCAAAAAAAATGTGGACTCAAAATTGCTCTGGTGCGGCAAAAATAATTATTTTTACTGCTGAAATAGATGGCTGTGATCACAGTAGCTACACAGGCGGCCAAGACGATAACTACAATTGCGCATGACATCCAGAACAGGGACTGGACACCGGATTTCCTGAAAAAATCACAGAACAAATTGAAGCAACAACTTTATATCCAGGTAAAATCTGAGAACGTAAGGATGTACACAAAGATGTACCACTGACCTCCGCGAGAATTCCACATTGGATTTTGAGTGTTCCCAGGAGACTTCTCCTGGTCTCATCTCAGCATTCGGGCTCAGCATATCGGGCCTGGATACCTGAATAAAAAACACACGGATAAAAGTAAGGTACTTCCCCACGTGTAAGAAGTAATAGTTTAGCAGTGTCCAATTTGAAATGTGGTGATCACCTTTCACATCAGATACGTCGGGAACCAGAATACAATTTGAATGGTCCAAAATGTGTAGAAAACAATAAAAACACCTGTTTTACTCATCAACAACTTACAACTTGGTATTCAAATTCACCTATTTTGTTTGTATTCCTACAGGTAGGACACGGTTGATTCGAAGTGTTTCTGCAGCAAGGTTTTCCTTCGAATTAAGTGGAAATTTGAACAAAACTATATCTTCTAATTCAAAGTTTTGAAGAAACTTATTAAGGATATTTGTTTTTTACAACTTCCTGATTGATCATTCTGAAGAATTACTTTAAAAGATATCTAACTCAACGTTTGGTGAATGAAAATAAATAAACTTACATTCTTTAGCCTGTAGTCCGGCTGCGACATCATATCCGAATGTTGTCCCTTGCGCACTAAATTTGTGGACTAAATTAATCTGACTATTTAAGAAAAGTTAAGGTTGCAGGAACTTGACGTGTTGTGTAAATGCGAAGCACTCGGTTGATCGTGACATCTATTTTGCATATTTTCTCACCTTTAAACTTGGAATGAACTTAACGTGCGAGCAGGAGTATAAAACATATCTGACATTTTCGAGTGAATTGAAAGTTTCTGACTGATTTTTACAATGGTGTTCATGAGGAAATGCATTTTACAGCATGGAGAAATAAAGAAAACATTTCTCTCAAAATACTAATTCACAATTATATTTTGGGGTGATTCGACCCACATTGGAATTTTTCCTCCTAAGTATACTTAAGAATGGCTATGATTTTCACAGAATTTCCAACAGAAAGTGAGTCTTAAGCACGTTTTAAATTGTGAATAGAAGAATACGTATTGGATAATCAATAATTTTGAGTGGATTCGTGGCAAATAATTCATGCCACGAATCCACTCAAAAGCATTGATTAACTGATTTACACCACACTCATTGACAATGTGCAATGAAGCAAATCTCAACCTGTTCCACTCCCTCAAACAGAAGATTGTAATCATTGAACACAATAAGTTGGCAGTTTTGTCCCTTGACTCAACTAGTCATTTGAGAGTTGGTAGCTGATGGGAGAACATGTGTGTGAATACCTTGGATATTTTAATCATTAATTCTGGATTATTTGTGCAATAAACGAATTTATATCATGGATATTTACCACATTTTCTGGAGGAATATGAGAGAATTTGTAAGAACTTTGTATGGCAAAGGGCAAGGACAAAACTGCCAACTTATTTTGTTCGCTGATTACAATCTTCTGTTTAAGGGAGTGGAACAGGTCAAGATTTGCTTCATTGCACATTGTGAATGAATATGGTGTAAATTGGATATGAATAGATTGCCAAAGAGTATGTGCATGTGCATTCGGTATAGGTTAATCAATGGTTACCTGTGCAAGAGTGAAACATAATCCATGATGAGCTAAGCGAGGAGTGGATTAATTCACTCTTGCACAAAGAACCATTGTTTAACTATTTTACACAACTGGTTGTGTGCCACTGATCTATCAATTGAGAGAAATTACATGAATGGGACTGACCTTCATTGTGATCGGTTTGGTCATGGCTCACTGCCTGGTCTTCCCGGGCGCTTGCCCTCCAGAACAATAAGTCTGTATGATCCTACTCAGTGCCTTGTGGCCTTGGCAGTTTGGTGGGTACAGTCATTCTTGGCTTGGATTTCGAAGTGAACAGACACGCTACTTGTGTGTCCTCGTGGATATAGATCTAGTTGCTTATTGTGATGGAATATTTCAATGTGAATCAATATGTGGAAAACCTTCAGACAGCATGGCATCTTCTTGGTCAAGTCATGAGCTTCTCACAGATATATATTTTTTTGATTTACGAGTTCTTAAAGTGTCTGAAATTTGTGTGCAAAGATTGGGATTTTTACTACATTCCGCCATGGCCTTCTTCCTCAATTTTTGTTGTTGTGATCACATGACCCAAAAGGACAAATGCTATTGGTTGAGAGAAACTTCAGAACGAGGCTGGATGACAGGTACAAATTTGCGCAATTTTCATTCGAACTTAAAATAGCCTTTTACAGTGCTTTTGCTTGTGAGTGGAGGAGTCCCACTGAGCAGAATATTTAGAATAAGTTGTAAGGAACATTGTGTGAATTTTTTGGAATGAAGAGACTTGCCGTTTCAGCAGAAAAAGGGCCGGAAGGTGACCTCGAAAAATTGATGTGATTTTCACATTGTTTTTGTTACCACATGCTTGCTTGTCAGTGTGCTAACACCAGGTCGGGTTGATCATCCCAGTTGGAAATTATTGTTTGAAAGTTTCTCTTGTTCTATTCACTGCATTCAGTTTGAATGGAGTCAACAGAACAAAAGAAACTACTAGTGGATTCTTTAAAAATAATCCACTGGAAGAACAATTGACACAGCACACAACCATTGTGTAATGAAAAATAATCCACTGAAAACACAATAGAATTTGCGCCAAGTGTGGTGTAAAACGGAGCTTTGGAAAATGGAATGTCAGCCGCTTCAATAGATCCGACAGGCAAGTTCGGTTGGGATGTGAGAACAGAATTGCACAATATTTTGTGGACTGAACCTGTTTTTGAATTATCCTCGTGATAGGCTTCATAAAATGGGTAAGAGAGGGATGAATACATAGAACGACCTGTTTTTAGCTTTACACTGAATTACTACAGGAGTAACAGTGTGAATTATAAAGAAGTTCATTCTTTACGACATTTATAATTATCTTACCCATTTTACAAACTACTCATTGTCATTATTGTTGGAAGGTTACGCTTCAAACACTGTTTTTCTCGATCACATTGAAATTTTTCGCCCGTCTGATTTAGTCTTTGTGAGACTATAATAGAATATTTATTGTGTTTACACTGGAAAAGAACATTTAAACTTCATGTGAACTCTGAAAATACATGTTTATCAATTTTCGTGTGAATACTTTTTTGACAATATATTTATGTAGTTTTGATTTAATTTTGATAGGATGTTAAATGGAAACCAATTATTTTAACCTTTTTCTGAAGTCTGTGTGAACTTCATCTAAACCTGAGCATAATTATCCTGTACTTCTCCAATTTACACACAAACCCGTTGTGTTAACGTTTAAACTTTTGACAGGTTTTACGAATGAATTCTGTTATTTGTGGAGATTATCTGGGAGATTATCTGACGAGTCTTTTTCTCTCATTCTTGATACATTGGATTTCATTTTAAAATTCTGTTGGTGAATACACGACGCAATTCTGAGCTATTCTTTGGAATTAGAGTTAAAGTCCAATTCCTCTTTTTACTTCAACAAGTTTTGTTTTCTGCCGGTGGTCATAATAGTGATTTCTATTTGAGCCCAGTATAATTTCAAAACAATAGTTAACATAGTTTACAACAATAGTTTTTACCTAGATCCCTAGAGCCAAATAGGCAACTAGGAAACCTGTTATCTAGACATTACCATATAAACCTCTGTTCACTGTTGACCACATCACATTCCTGAAGTTCCCACGAAACACATTTGTACAATTTAGTTAACTATCAAAAAGACCAATTCGAAACTTAAATTACTGGTGTTTGTTCAGCTTGTTCAGATGACATAGTTTACATTTGGTTATATATGACATATGACTTCATTTGCACTGACGGTTTTATCTTAAAACCATAGTGCACAGCGATCTTGATGGACGGTTTTATTTTGATGATACATAAAGTCATTAGGCCCTTTCAGCTCCAGATATGAAGGAATTTTCACTGACGAAGTTTTCCATTCAAAATCATCTTGAATGTCCGGGTTTCTGAAATAATAAAAATAGGATGCCGGCACATTAATCCTGCTCTAACATTTTTTAATTTCACACTCATTAGATGGTCAGTGCCATCTGATTTTAGAGTTTAATTGTGATGGACACACTTTAAACACATAGTGTCTATGATTGGCCTTTTTGGGGGTATGGTCAATTAAATTGAAATTAATATCAATATTACATGACAGGAATTTGGGAAGTTCACTGGATAATTGCAAAGTAAATGGATATGATATGAATGGGTTTATTGCTAAATAATAAATTGTTTCATCAATATATGGAATTATGCGGGCAGTAAACAGTCTGATACATTTCCAAAATGTGTACCATTACAATGCTGCCATCTCTTAATCTGTTGCAACTTCATAATGTTCATGAACTTTTTTGTTTCGTTCATTGCTGGTAATGTTAACGATTTCCTTTGAGTTCAGTAGTACTTATACTGTAGTACTTTTACTCACCCATATTTAGCAAAACCAGTCCACATCGACATCACGTCTTTTGCAAACATTTCATCCGCTGTGGAGAACAATGCAGGCTTTGGGACAAAAAATGGACGGCCGAACACCCACTGCAAAATACCCAAAATTTAGAACATATTTGCTTTTGGCAATGAACTGTTTTAGAAAAAACTTTCAGTGAGACTAATAAAGGACTCTAAAACAATTGGTTTTTAGCAGAGCTGTTTTAGCAGCTTTGCTCTTTAAATGGAAAATATTTTTGGCTGAAATCTCACAAATTCTCACAAGTTTTGGAAAATTTTAAGAGATTTGAGAGAATGGAGCCATCTGATTAGCTGAGAGGGGTGGTCACATGACTTTACAGTGAGATTTGGAGTGGACACCATGATTTTGGTTGTTTCCACATCAAATTAGCCTGGAAACAATGACTTTTTCACTAAATCTAGTCAAATTTAAAGCTGGT
>JBCAUG010107607.1:8805-37983 GCA_038406175.1 Haplosyllis leylae | reverse complement strand
ACCTGAGTACCCCCCATGGCTGGACCTGAGGCTGGACCTGAGTACCCCCCCTGGCTGGACCTGAGTATCCCCCCCCTGGTTGACAGACAGACAGGTGTAAAACTATTACCTTCCCCATCCTTCGGATGCGGGCGGTAATAACCTATGTAGAAAACCGACCTGATTCCAAGTATCTGTGACAACATCATAGCATGGACATTCGGTGTCGGGTATGCAGTTACCATTCTCAGATTCCACGAAGCCAGGTGCACACTGACATCCGGGGTAGCAAGCCAATGGACACGCAAATCCAGTCAGAGCTTTAGTCTCACAGGTCTGCACGCACATACAATCTGTTGGGACCTTGTCACCAGGGCAAGCTGAGAAAGAATTGATATTCTTGATGTTTCTGTTATCTTTATCAAAAGAAAATGAACCGAAGTAACGATATGAAAACAGGTTTTCAGCAAAATATTGGTACATTACTTGTTGGAGTGGTTGTAGGTATTACAGTAGGTGTGGGCAGTGGCTGACAAGTTGAACAACACTCTCCGTCCATTGGTGGGATTTCTTCTTCTGTGTTAGGCTGATAAGAAAAAAACCAGGAAGTTATTTTCGTTGCTCTGGAAAAATTAGTAGTTGAAGTTACACCTCACTGGTGTAGTTTGTCACTATATGAAAAGTTGATACGTACGTCACAAGTGGCACACGTAATGTGGGACTTCAGCAGCTCATTGTTGAAGCATGTGTAAATATGGCATCCTACTTGTAATTGTTCAGCGGGCTACAAGAGACACGAAAATGATACCGGCATTTTGTTAGAATATCAAGCTAATAATCGCAAGGCAACAATATGAAAAAAACCAATCTACTTAATGCCTGATAAGTAAATTAAATTATAATTATTTATTGATTTAATAAGTACGCACGTTTAAGGTGTGGTTGGTACCAGGTATGATACAGTTACAGTTTGGAGGTTCCACGCAGGTCACACCGTTGAAATACGTGCCGTGTGGACAGTCACATCCAGATTCACAATCAGCTGCTACCATGCCTAAAATAAACCTAAACCGTCTTAACCTTTTGTGATTTAACTATTGAACTACTTGCGTATGCGAAGGCTGTATCTTTTACTGGGATTTAAAAGATATCGTTGGTCACGACAGCTTGCTAGGGTACTACTGTTGTACACACCCGATCCGTCTGTTGGTTGGTCGTCGGTACAATCAGGTTGTATTGCTTGACAAGAATGGCACTTTCTTACACAATCGGTTGGTACAAGAGGGGTTTGGCAACCTACAACGAAAAAAGGACAAAATTGCACACAACTAAACAAAGGCCGTATGTGTTTGACTTGAATCTGCGGTAGACTAAGCAAAACGTGGACCTTTTTGAAACAGACACGTTACTGATATATACCTGGTATAGCCGTTGTACTTCTTGTTGTTGGTGCTAATGTTGTGGTGGATGTTATTGGCGTTGCTATGAAAGAAAAATTCACATTATTGGTAATTTACCCTTGTAAGATAAGAAGAATATCAAAATTTTTAAAGAGATAGATTTAAATTGTACATGAATAACAGTATCTTACTAATTTGTTCACATGAACAGCAGCTACCGTCTGTGTGGATGACTTTAGTCTCATCCTTCAAAAAGACAACGTTGATTGAGATAGTTTTAAAGGCACAGGGAATTAAACGACCTAACACAACAGCTTTAGAATGTCTTTCGTTAATAATACTAGAGGGTATTACACGATAGTTAGGGACTATTATACTCACCTCAGCACACAGTTTGTTACAGGCATCAGTGATCTGCCATGCTCCTTCAATACAGGTCTGATTGTGACACGTCGTCATCACCTTGGTGTCTCCATCATAGCACAGTGGAGCAGCTAAAAAGTCAGAAAAAAAGTTTCGGGGTTTTTTTTTGCATTGTATGATAAAATTATGGAAACTATATTCTCACACAAAGTGTTTCTTTCGAAAAATTATAAAATGTAGCACAGTACTTGTGGTTGTGCCAGAGCCCATCCCACTTGTGGTCTGTTCCATGGTCGTTGTTGTTGCCCGAGGCGTTGTTGTTGTCGTTGTTTCTCCACTGCCGCTTGATTCTGTGGTTATTACGGGTCTTGAAGTGGTAGTTATCATGGGCGTTGTTGTTGTAATCGTTGTTCCTGTGGTTTTGATTGTTGTAGTGCCTGTTGTTAAAAACAGCATTCTATATCTATGATTATCCGAGACAAAGAGTAAACTATACACATTAATTTTAGTAAAACAAATACTGTTCTTCTTGTGCCACAAAGGCGCGGAAAAGATTACACTTCAAAAATTGTGCAAAATAGACAAAAACTAGTCAACAATATTAAATATCGCAGTGAACAAAACAAGGGTATTATCTTTCTGTTTGTGGATATACTTTCTATAGAATAATTCTTCATTACATTTACTTGAATTGGTTGTCATTTGCAGAGTTCTTAAATGATCTGGATGCTTTCTTTCATTGCAGACAAATTAATTAAAGAAAAGGTCTTTGATGTATTTAATCAATTAAAGATTTTCTGTCAATGCCAATGACATTAAATGAAATAGAAAGGTTTTGAGAGATGAAATAAATAAGTGGCCTTGTCTTTAATTAATGCTTTTATCTAGCTTCAACCAGGACAATCATCATTTCTTTAGCCAGACAATCATCATCCTTTCTGATTCAGTGAAGGTAGTTTGGACTTATTTGAGCTTATGAATAACTTGGCAAGGAAGTCCCTACTTAAACTGTGATGTTGCAATTACTTGTCTTTGTTTTGAACATCTGTGGTAGTAATTCTAATGTCATTTCTGTAGATAAATTTCCTCACATAAAAATGACACAAAACAACAAATCTTGGACTAAATATTTAGATAAAACTAGTTTTGAGCTACTAAGTACAGTCAAAAAGGTTGAAAGAAAGTCACTATTGCCTCGGTTATATTTATATGTGACACTTTATTCCAGGAAAAATATGAAAATTTTGAAACTTAGTACAAATTGTGATTCAAATCTGGAGATTACACACACATAGCAGGTAAATGTTTGCGATTATAACATTAGACACCGTTCTTATTCCATCAGGAGGCGAGATATTTACCCCTTTGTGGATAGAAGAGATCGAAGACACTGCTACAAATGGAACCATTTCATACGGACAAAATTAAAATACGTTTATTTCAGACTCGATCAGAATCTCAGGCTAAACCTGACCTTTTTGAAGCTGAATCTGGAATTGTCATGTCAGTGCCAGGTAGAGTACATTGGGAGTGGAGGGCACCCAATTTTAGCGCACGTGAATAGAATCTGTGGTCGTCTACCTCAAATGACATACCTACCAAAGCACTCTGAAATTTATCTTGCAATGGACTTATTAGCTGATAAGAAGCCAAACAGGATTGAAATTCAATTTCAGATAACGGACCCACGACATGTGGGACCAATTTGTTGCGGTAAAGATTGCTTCTCGCGAATGTCACAATCCCATTGCTACTATGTGGGATCGTTCTCTATTTATGAAGAAGCCAGAATCGCGGGGTCATATCTAATTTACTTCTTGTTTGGGTTCCATTACATTCCCGTCAAGAGAACGTAGCAAGTTTACCTGCTCCATGTTAGAAAGTTCTCGAAGATGAAATTCAGTATTGAAAACAACAGAGCGCTTTCACGAATTTTTGATGGACCATATATGAAAGATCAGTTTGTAGTAAATCCGAACTTTGACTCGTTCTATTCGTTCTCTACGTTTCAAGGAATTCATCAATACGCAATTGAAACACTAAATAACCGAACAATGGCCGCAAAATATGACGTAGATGAGATTGAGTCGTCTTGTAGATGTGAGGTGCAACGTTTTAACAAAATGGTTGTGATCAATGGGAATGCTAAGGGTTTAGAATCGTGCAGCGGAAGCTGTAACTGCGCTCCAAATGAACAAAATAAAATCACATTTTGCGTCATATATTTCCCAGTCGAATTCACTCTGTCTTTTGGTTGGAAATCTGGGGCATTCTTCAACTATTAAGTTTATGACGGTATTTTTAACACTGACGGAATTTGTCGCCATTCTTTTGAACTTGGCCTTGTACGTTCATCTTTTAATGATACTTTTCCGGCAAAAGCGAGTCTTAGCTGCCATAGGCAGTAAAGACAGAGCTAAGATTAAAATGACTACCATAACTCAGCTTCTGTTGGTTGGAATTAGTAGTATTCTTTGTTGGGCCCCGGGTGGCATATTAAATATGGTTTCTCTGTCAGTGAAAGGTTACTCCATAGATGCGCTCCTATGGGTTACAACTGTCGCAACTCCTTTAAACGGTATTGTCAATCCTATTGTTTTTAACTACAGTTTCTTGGAAAAAAAGCTTAAATTACACAAAAAGGGATCAGAAAAGAATAAAGGAAGCAGAGAAACATCTAGAGTTTAATAGTAAACCTTTAGTAGAATGTTTTATCTTTTAGCACAGGGATACATCGGAACGTTTTGCGACATGATTTACACGTTTTACACACATGATGGTCGGGTCACAAAGTGGTTACCCTCGCGACATTTCATGTACGGCACGATTTTTTAGATGACATGATGAAATAGATCCCCTTACCAAGAGCGGGCCGAAGGGAGCACAATGTACAAGTAAATGGAATGCCTACCTGTTGTTGTCATTTGGACGCACTCGCAGCAGGTCGCTGGGTCGTCTTCATGCAAGAAAAGGATAAATCCCTGAAACGAAGAAATGTTTGTGAGCAAAAAAAAAAAAAAAATTGTTCTATCAATTTAATATCACAATCTGTAACATCTCTGTTCAAGATTAGTCCAGTACTTCAAGAAAAAAATGAAGCTGACCTCGTTGCAAGATGTAATGGGACAGGTTTTATCGCAGGATGATTTGCCATCGTGACAGTGACACACAGTGCATAAATTGGTACTCCATTGTTCACCACTCTAAAAACAGACAATTGAATTTTTTTTTCAAAAAGTGAGATTTTTCAATTGATGATGAAGGATGAAATGTTATTTTCTCGCGAAAACATAATCCGTGCATGTGTAAAATAATGTATTGTTTAGATTAGGTCCTACATACTTCAATAGTTGTTCCATTGTAATGACAAGGACAGTTGAACTCGTCAGATCCGTCGATGCAGATGGGTTCGCCATCACAATGTCTCTCCGGTCCGTAGCACACCGACCCGTCCTCGCACGACGTTGTGTTCTCCGGACACTCGTAAACACCCGTTGTCGTGGGTATTGGCGTCGTTGGCTCTGTGTACGGAAAATGTACTTGGTCGCATTATGAACATAATCATTGAATTCATCATAAATTCCACCAGAGCTAATTGCTTGAGATTTGAGATGGAGAAATAGATTACCTGGCACACACTCGCAACACCCTCCTGCTCGGTCCACTGGTTTGAAGCCCTGAAATGTTAAAAATATCAGATCTAGATTCCGTCAGCTAACAAAGCTAACCGGCTAATAAAGTACAAGGGGCTATGTTGCGAAGAAGGAGCCCGTAGTGTTCAAATTTAATAAAATAAACGTTGTATCTATAAAAAATATTTGTACCTTTCCGCAGGTAATGTTACAGATTTTCTGACAATCTCTCACGCATTCCGCTGTGAAGAAACACTGGGCCACGCAACCATCCTCCATACTTTCGAACTCAGTGTAAAGCTGCACGTGGAGTAAAATGCGAATTAGTTTAATTTATGAAATATAAATTTAATAAACGCAGTTTATTTTAATCAAAATTAAAGTGAGAATTCCACAATCGGTCTGTTTAATTTGTAACTTACTGGGAATTTATCATTTGTTACGTGATCTAAACATCTGCATTCAGATTCCTCAACACAATTCCAATTATCGTCAAAAGCAAATCCACTGGGACAACCACAGCACATTCCTATCAACAGGAATTGATAAGATATTGAAATTGCTTGGATATTAAAGATTCAGTTTGAAACCTAAAGGGTTTGACTCAGTTTGTCACCTATATTTCAGTGAATCAAATATCCCTGAAATCATGATTTTGGAGTTTTAAATCTTTTGCAACAGTTGGCCTGTTAAAAAATTGTTGGATTTAAGATTACTGTAGTATTGATTGTTTTGTAGTATCAGTGTCTTACCTGCCGCATCTGCATTGGGTGTCCACTCCAGACAGGCCTGACCCATACGGATATCAGTGCATGTCGGCGTACAGCGGCAGTCTATGTACTCCCCATATTGACACGTAGGCACTGAACAAAAAGTAGTTGAAGATTTAAAAAGAATTGAACTTGGAACATTTTTTACCATACTTTGGCCCCTTTCATGACATTTATGGCAGATAGCGTCCTGTGGTTATGCTATCTAGAATATATGCACGAATTCTAGTGACAAATCGCAACGAATTATACCCGTTGTGGTGGGCACTGTTGTCGTCTCTTCCGGACTCATACAGACGTCTGCGCCGATCTTCTTGACTTTCATAATATCTGAGTTGTCATTTTTGACGAGATCGAACACGACCATTTCACCGTTCGTACCAGTGCCGAAATCAAACGTCACATCGTCATAGTCACGATGATCAACTTCTTGTGTTTCCTGGAGATTGCATGAACGTTGTGAACAGATGCAGTATTTTATTTTGCAGAGTTTTTGTCACTCGTTATAAACAATGACTGGTGTAGCAGACTTTCAAAAGATTATAGCTTAGAATGAGACCTTTTTAAACAATGGTCTGTTGTAATAAGTCTAAATTTCCGCATACCTCAACCACCGGGAGATTGTCCGTTTTCTTTCTGTACAACTTCATTGTAACTCGTAGCACATTGGCGACCGACAGTCTAACTTCCACAACTTTAGGTGTGTTGACAGCGTGGAAGACAAGTGTCAGCGATGATGCCGATTTGGTTATCTCTAGTTCTGTTCCAGATCCTTCCAGAGCATCCTTCGGTTTATCCATGTTGAAAGTGTCATCATAAATGGTGACGTCATCCGACGTGGTAAAAGCAGGTACCACCTCACAGATAGCTGGAAGTAGTAAGGGAAATATGTTGATATGAAGGGGAAATGTGGTAACAAAAGGTAGGCTGTGAATATGCTAGCGACATATGCTAGCGACATTCTTTACTGCACACAAAAAGACATATCAAATGTATTATTTACATGGAGAAAGTCAAGTATACTGCAATATGGTCATGGATTCAAGAGAAAGGCGAAGAGGAGTGACGTGGAATCGTAAAGCCTTGTTCACACATATCTATATTTAACCGGTCACAGTAAATCGGCCCATTATGTTTCAACATTGTGTCAATGGTGACGGTGACTTTGACAGGCAGAATGGGTCCAGAACCCACTCATCCCAAAATTCAATTCCAATGCAATATATAATTTTGGCCAGAACATCGGGCTAAATTTCGCTGCGTGTGAACAAGCCTTAAGTTGAATAACCCTCGAACCTGCTGTAGTGGAAGGTACAGTTGTCGTAGTGCGTATCTCGGTGGTGGTTGATCCCTCGCTTGGTGTGGTGGTGGTTATTTCCCCTGGATGTCTGCAAGCCAATACCAACAGGTCTTTCACTGACCATTCGCTTACGCCATCTCCCATAGTGAAGATCAGCACAATATATTTCCCTTCAACCCCAGTACCAAGGTCAAAGTGCAGATTTGTAAATTCCTCAATGCTGCTTTCAATGATCTCACTTTCCTACAGTGATGAAGATGTTCTAATATTTAAGGTGGGAAAGAAGTGCATTTGAAAAGAAAGTTTCTTTGTCTTGATATTAAGTAGTTCATTCCAAATGCCATTTTTATCTATTTTGGTAATTTTTTATGTATGTACATGTGATTTAGCCATTGATGTACTTCACACTTGGAAATGAGCCATTTTAGAATTGTTAGCGGGCCTTGACAAATTACAAAATACAATTAAGAGACACTGGTACTTGATACTGAATATTTCCTTACCGTGAAGTCAGGAGTCTCCGTTCCAGTTTGCAGATCAGTGTAAGTATTTACTTCAATTCTTCGTACTCCCTTCACTTCCAGGTGGATGTCAACCAGAATAGGCATCTCCTCATCGGTCAGCATGATGGTTAAACTACAAAATTGAATAATTAGGAAATTCAAATACATATTTGAGCGTGTGATCATAAAAGATCAGTGTAATGGTAAAACACGTGGTCTCTGTCAAGATGCTGACCTGTCATCTTTAAGTGCAACATAGGTATCATTGGACCCGTGAAGTGCTTTGCGGGCTTCTTCTTCATCCAATGCTTTGTTGTAGATAAATGTGTCCTCGGGAGCCCCAGTAGCAGGGATCTTCTCACATTCTATTTGGCAAGAATAACGTAAGCGTACACTTTCTATTGTGTTTTCATCCGGCGCGCAAGGTTAGTTACGGAAGTTTGCAACAGATGGCGTAATTGTCTGGATCACACTTTGTCAATTGCAGTTTTTATTTTAAACCAACGTTTCTAAGATAAATCAAACAACATTCAAGTATCGGATTTATTATGAATGCTTTACCAAAAAGGGAGGGAAATATAGATTTACCTGGTTGAGTTGTTGTCAAGACAGTCGTTGAACCTGGCACGCAGGTGGAACAGCATTCTCCTGATATTGTAATCTCCACCTCTCCCTATTCAAATATCGAAGTACTTAGTTTGGCGAAAAATTTGATCTAATTAAATCAAACCCATGCTATTGCAATTGTGGGTGGATTTCTTGTCAAATGCGGTAGTCGTACCTCGGGACATGTCAGAATAGGACAGTCAGTACTGCAGACGACCGTGTTGTTGATGCACTGGCACTTTTGGCATCCTCGTGTCCATGTTTCATAAGGCTGAAAATAATAATATCGTTTTAACACAGTAAAGACAACAAGGGGAGGGGAATTATTAATTTTAAAGTTGAATAATGCATACACAGTGTTTTCCTACCTCTCTTTCAACATCATCAACTAAATCTAGGCAAGTGCAGTGACTTTCCTTCACACACATATCTCCTTGTTTAGCATAGCCGGGACCGCACTGGCAACCTAAATTAGTAATACTGTTAGCTCAATATTAGAACTTAAAAATATGATTACTAAATATGGAATACTGTCCGCAAGGCATTAGCGTACCGGGAACGCATGGCGCATCCAGCGGAACTGTGCAGGGTTCCCTGAATTCATTGTAGTGACATTGTATCGGACACTTGAGGCAGTGCGTTTTCTCCTCTGGTTCGTAACACACTGGAAAAAAAGAATGTAAATCATCCAGTCAATTATATTCCGAAGTCAAAAAATATATTTCGGCATGCTGATACATTTAGAAAAGATAACACACTCGGAAAAGTATGTTTACATTTGATTTTTAGAAATCTAATACATTTACCGACTCCTGGGAATGTTGTAGTGCTCGGTAGTGGCGTTTCAGTGGTCGTTGAGGTTTCTAAAACAAGAAAAAAATTCGAATAAAATTTCAAACAATTAGTAGTTTGTTGAGATATGAAGATGCGCATGATAAGGTGTACCATTCTACTTACCGCAGTTGAGCTCATCTTCTCCGTTATTACAATCAGATTCACCATTACATCTCCACCCGCAGAAACCAGGTGGATCCTGACATTTCATTTGATCTTCATTCGCGCAAATTTCTAAAAGCAATAAAAAGTTTTAAGGCATTGACTTTTGATATATCTGCAAATTCATCATTTAGCATTCTTTAAGAAATGTTGTCATGTACAATAAAGAGTGGGTGCTATTGAGGTACCTGTGGTAGGACCAACGGTAGTTGTAGTCTCCTCAGTGCATGACGGTATGTTGAGTCTTACGCACCTCACAGATCCTTTAAGACACATACTGGAATGGAAGAAATGAAGTAGATGTTTAGGATCTGAATGTGGGTGCACAGTTATAAAATATCTGAAAATTAAAGCTCTAAGTTCGGCAGTGATAGCAGAATATTCAAAAGTAAAAAAGTCTGCAAATGTGTAACTCTTAATGTGTTATGGCTATTTTAAGTCACAATGATGCCGATCTAAATAAGGTGAGAATTAGTTGCTGATCATTGTAATGAAAAATACACTCTCTTTAACTCTCAATATATATAAATATTTCAAAATTACTGCTAAAACCGATTTTTCTATTATTGGGAATATTTGTCCTTTTTTGGCCTTACACAAAGAGGTTCACAGAACTTGAAGCATATCTATCGGAGTCCCTCCAGTGATGGTTTTAATTATTGATTCGCATAATGGTGGATTGATAGATTGACAAAGAAGTAAGAACACGCGAACATTCTGTAGTTGGGAGTTGTTGCATAAGTGCTAAGAGATATTTCTGAATTTACATTCTGTTCCGGGTCTGGTTGCTGCAAACATACAAAAGAACCGGAATGGAAGCGTTGAATGTAGGGCATATGTTTTTTCACTGAACTGTATGTATGCCATGTGATCATGGCAATGTAATAACGTAGATCTACATTCAGACTTGTGTAATGGACATCACAAAAAAAAAACCCAATTTGACGGAAAAGTTCACACAGTGTTTGTGGACAAACAATTATGTTTGACTGTATTTGTTGACATAATCGGTAACTTTTCCACAGTTTGCTCACTGAATTTTTACATTTATCAAATACCGTACTTAACGTTCTAATTTTGTGACATTTTTAAACGTTCTCACAGACTGTGTGACATGTGAGTAAATATTAGCAGTTATTGTCAAGGACGCAACGAGTGGGGATCGGTTATCTCTGAGAGCTTTTAGAGAAGTACAAAACGTGCTCGTTCAGCACATGTGCTTATCATAAATTAGGATCAATGAAAATACATTGATGGAGATATAGACGTTTAAGGAAATGATTTCCGTTTGAGTGAACACCGTAATAGACTTCAACGTAGATATAATTTCCTCATACTTGATCTTGACTGAGCAGGTAAGCTTTATTACCGGTATATTTTCATATATTGACCAAATTTAATTTTAAATTTTTTGAGAAAAAGGACAGCTGCTTTTGACTTAAATTTTACCAGAACAGAGCACACAACCAAAAGAAGGTCTGATGTTGAAAAGATAGATTTTTTTGTTCGCTTTGATTTTCAGGATCAATTTTGCAAAATTATTCACAGAAAATTATCATCAACATGTGGTTCATTTCCTTCATTTTCCTTGTGGCCATGACGATGCCATCCCAAGTGACCGCGAAATCCTGGCTGGTCGAGGGTCCAAAGGAAGGAGGGAAACAGACATGTCGCAATGACGTTTGTACTTGCAACGGGAAAATAGAAGGTATCAGTATCTCAAGCTCCTCATCCGTCACAAACACATCAGAGGAGTGTCAGACATACTACTTAGAACCGTGTAGATTCCATCGCGATGGGAGCAACATAGCAAAAGTCAAACTGGCAACGAGTTTTATTGGGAACCTTCCACAAGATTTGAAAAACGGTTTTGGATACGCCTTACGAGTGACCGACAAACAGTATTTGCCAAATGGTGAAGAATATTACGGTATCATACCGATGGATCTACAGAATGAAAATTTACACAAAATAAATTTAATGAATGTGAAAGATCTTTCCATAGATCTGTGTCCGACTCAACATATTATTTACAATGATACCTTGGCCAATTTTCATCGCATTCAGAAACTAAAACTTGCAGGCAAAAATGCAACAATGAACATTCAAAGCCCCGGATTCCTCGCTCATATGGAGACTTTAACCAGTTTGAGAATTATCAATGTAAAGTTAGAGACGATTTCTATTGGAGAATTTTGTCACTTACAATTACTTGATGAAGCGGTTTTAACTTTTACTCACCCAAGTGTTATCAATGGATTCATTTGTCGAAATATATCTTGTGAAGAACCTTGTTTGGAATCATTAGTAACGGCAAATTTAACCGGAAACGACATATCTAGAATTGACTTTTCTCTCAAGTTGTCTTTTCCTTTGATCGAGGAATTGCTTCTGTCAAGAAACCTTCTTACATCTGTGGATAAGGGTGCGTTCAGAGATCTCACAAGATTAAAAAAACTTGATTTGTCACTGAACAACATCATCTTTGTACATCATTTAGCCTTCTCAAACATGCCGAATTTAAAATCTTTGAATTTGGCGCACAACGATATCAAAATGCTAGACTTCAGCTTCTTTAAGAAACTTCCAGAACTAGCCAATCTGTCATTAGCGTACAATATGCTGCAACGCGTTAATGGAACCTATTTTCCCAATAGTATTGAAGAAATACAACTTCAGGGTAATAATATATCTATGTTTTCGGGAAAAGCTTTTCTCTCCAGGCCCAGAAGGTATTTTAGGCTGTTAAATCTTAAGCATAACAACCTCAGAACTTTTTCAAAGGAATCTATAACATCATGTGATGAGACATCATGCAGAGCGGAGACCAAATTGGACTTAATGATTGACGGTAATAGGTAAGAAATGTTTTCATTTTCTTCAGGCTTTTACAGACGTAATTTTAAACGGAAATTGTCCGTAGAGAAAATTTGCCTTCGACACGAAGAAATAACTCGTTTCTTTTGTTTGTCTTTTTTACTGCAGGCTTGACTGCAGTTGTTCTATGGAATGGTTGCGAGAGTATCTAAAAACAGGTAGTAGCCATCTAAGGATACCAGATTTGAGGTCTGCTTACAGCATATGCTGGAATCAGAAGGAGCAGATAGATACTGATGTGAGAAGTGTCCTGCCCCTCGGCGAAAACGATTTTGTGTGTCCTTGCCAAGAAGCACATTCTCATGTCGGGTGAGTAACGTAACTGACTTGTCTGAGATAAGATAATGCACGAGATGATTTTTTATCCACGTTTAACTGATATAAATTTTCATTTTTAACTTGCGGATACTTTTACTCCTACTCACAGTAGCATGTACATGACCCCCTCCCAATTGTTTTGATTATATGTCTTTGATTCTTTTTAGAATTGCGAGATGCACAAATGTACAAGAACAATGTCCATCTTCGTGTGCATGTTCTATCACTACAAAACTTTCAGATAACAACATTTACATTACGGATTGCAGCAACAAGGATCTGCACAAAATCCCAAGGGACATGTCATTGAATTCCACGTTAATCAGGCTGGATGGTAATAATTTTGGACATCTCCAAAATTCCTCCATGTCCACACACAGCACCAGGGTTCTGTTTTTGAACAATAGTAAGATTGAGTCCATACACGACAGTTTCTTTGGTGCATACCCAAATGTGGTCACATTATATCTTCACGACAACAAACTAAAAACTTTACCCCATGACATGTTTGTGATATTGACCTCTCTAACAAATGTGTCAATTCATGACAATTTGCTGACGAAAATCAGCGTACAAATGTTACCCAATGCTACTTCGGACATACAGAGACTCACTCTCTACGGTAACCCGTGGAACTGCGACTGTGACTATGGACTGCCTTTGAAGGAATGGATTGAAAACAATCTTGAAATTGTGAAAGGGAAAAGTGATATAACCTGTGGTGATCTTAACCTGCCTATTTTTCCAAATTCTACTTTAAACTTTACGTCGGATTTAGTTGGTAATTTAAGCTTGGAACATTACGGTGAAGAACCTGATCGTGTTTCTCAGACGGAAGACGCAAAAGTCATTTGGCAAGTGGATTTCAGAAAATGTCACGAAAAAAACATAACCGTCGAGAATCCTGTGAATAAGGACATTATCATCATAGCCAGCGCCCTCGGCGTCACGTTCATTTTCATTGTAGTCCTCGGAATATTGATATATTACTTCAGGGAACTAATCCTTGTTTGGTTGTACAACAGTCCCCATACAAACTGGTTCTGGAGACCGAAGGGAGAGGTATATACAAATATTTTCCTCTTTAATTTGTCCAGTATGAGAATTTAAAATGTCCGTTTCTTTTTTTCTGCCAGGAAAAGAGGGGAATTTGACTTTCAAAGTTTGAATTATCTCCATAATTTCAGGAAAATGATAACATGGAGAATGATGCTTACGTCGTATCCACAATAGACCAATCCAGGAACATAAAAGGTGTAAATCATACAGACATAGGTCTAGTGAAGGACGTGTTGAGTCCAAAGCTGGAGGGCGAGAAACCACACTTTATTCTCTACCTGGAGTACCGTGATCCACTTCCAGGCTGGGTGAAACTCCATAATGTTCAACATGCAGTGGACAAAAGCAGGAGAATCATCATATTGCTCACAGAAAATTTTCTGAAGGTATGCGAAATGTTTAATTAACCACTTAGTTAACCATAACTGCCACGTTGCCACGTGTCAGGGAAATGTCAGGGAAGAACAAATGTTCTCCAGGTCAGGGAAAAAGGTCAGGAAATTTTGAAAAAATGTCAGAGAATTTTGGTCATTTGACCCATGTCAGGGAATTTTGTGAAGTCATGTTAGGGAATTGTCAGGGAATTTTGTCATGGCACTATTTTTTTAGATTGAAACTTCCATAATATGATAATGGCTCTACCTGGGTTGTGTTTATGTAAATGTCTGCTTGGCAAATATAAACTCAAGGTCTACTGATTCTAAATGTTAAACGTTTGCCTTAAAAAATACTGGGTGTGTGGGGGAATTGCTGTTAATAACAGTTAAAAGTTGTTTTTTTTCACAGATTGAAAATAAAAGAAATTGTCAGGGAAAACTGTTATTTTGTCAGGGAAATGTCAGGGAATTTTGAAACGATTCAAATGTGGCAAACCTGTAACTGCTTGCATGAAAAATGTCATTGCCTCAACATTACGAATTATTACTTGTCAATAGATCTGCATAAATTCCATGTCTCTCATTGATTTCCAAGCCTTGCTTCATACTAGAGCTGGTGAATAATGAGTTCAAAAATTGGTTTTGTAGGACAATATCTGTCTGGAAGCTTTCAAAATGGCGCACTACAGAGCCACAGAGGACAAGAAAATGAGACTGATCGTCTTGCTTGTCGGGGACCCCCCTCGGGATCAGATGCCTGAAGACCTTCAAAATTACATTAAATCTGGATCCCATCTAAAGTGGGGAGAAAAATGGTTTTGGGAGAAGCTCATTTACAAGATGCCTCACGTGTCAAGGGACCCTCGTCCTCTCGATTCCTCAAATTATTTTAGAAATAAGTTCATGAGAAATGGACTAAATGTGGATATTAGGCTCTCCAGTATAAGTTTCAGTGACGATGGACAAGGGATTAGATTAGGCTCCCTATTCAGCGACACCAGTGAACTGAATGAAACGAAAAGTGAGGTTTCTGTGGAAATCCACTCTTCACCCTCAGTCGGCTACGCATCACAGAGTAACTTTAGTGATTTCTGTGATAGTACTGCAGACAACACCGCCAATGTTTCGCCTAGTGATGAGGAAATGAGCGATGCATTCAATGACACTGACGACGAAGAAGAGGAAGGCAATAATTTACTTGACAAAAATTTGAATTTAGTTTAGTTTTCACTTGTACGGCATATTATTTATGCACACATAAAATCAACCAGGAAGCATGATTGTATTGAGGTAATAAACGATCGAAATTGCTTATGTTGCGTTTTCAGAATCACCTAGGTATATATTTTATAATCAAGTGCTTTTAAAGTGATTGACAATGTAAAACAGCAATATATATTTAAGAGTGTAAAGTACACTAACGTGTAAAGTGTTTTCATTATGTTGACAATCTAAAAATTGTTCCTATGAAATGTTAGTTCAAAATTACCATGGGAGGAGAAAAAGTTTTGTAATTTTCCACTTACCACAGTTTACAAGCCCCTTTCTTGTACGTTCTGCCTGGCTTCATCTCTTCTCCGGTGTCCGGATGAATGCAGGGACATTTCTCAATTTCAATACATTCACCTAAAAAGAATAATCACGAAATCTTTAGGCTGTATGTTTAGGCTATATGCATCTTTAGTTTCTTCAATAAAACCTCTTCACATATTACCAAATCGTTTGTTAATCGGCAGTGCCATCGAATTTTCCCGTAGTTATGCAAAGTTGGCAACAGGGCTTATGTAGGGAAGAGCAAAATAAATTCAGCAAAAAAAAAGTTGCCTCCAGTGAGGTTTGAACCAGGGACGTCTTGTGTTTTACTGTGATGTCTTCCTGACTGAGTTAATTGTTTTTGCTGAAATATTTTTACTATCCGCTATGAAAGCCTTTATTGCGAATGTATTTTACCGTTGTTGAGTACGGTCCCTTCAGGACAGTGGCAACCTTCTACGCAGTCGTGTTCACAGTCCCTGTACTTGTCAAATTCATCCTCATAACAGCCTCTGTGGCAAACGTAGCCGCACTCCTGGTAAACTTTACCACCGCTGCATTGCATGGCTGAAAGAAATTTTGAAATCAAAGTAATGATATTTACAAGTCGAAGATCATCACTGAGAACATGGAAAATGTACATTGAAACAGAAGTTAATGTAAATGGGTGACATAGTCGTTTGTACGCACCAATGCCGTCATTTAACATTGTACCAATGGTGATGGACAGAATGGGTCTGGAACCCATGTAGTCCGTCAAAGTGTCCATCACCATTGGCACAATGTTAAACGTTGACGGTGCCAGAGACGGCGACAGCATCGGTACGTGTAAACGGACCTTTATTCTTAACGCTTAGTTGAAGGCCAAATTCAGCACTTACGGCAAGTCTCCTGGTTTCTCCATCGAATGCGAACACCTTTACGGTTACATTCGGCGACGTAGGAGGCGACGGCTGTGCACATACACTCACAATCACCGCCTCTGTTACATCCACACGAGTCCCACACACAGTCCTCGTAGTACTGATCCACCGGAACCTGGATACGTAAAAACCAATGACGCAAAATTAAAAAGACGAATCTAAGATGGAGATTTTTGTGTCAAATTTAAACCCGTTCCACCCGCTCCCCTTTGGTGCTGAATTAAAAGCGTCATAAATTCGACGACTTGTTAGGTAGTGGCTCAGATGGAGTATTTGTGTCAAATTCTGACCAATTCCACCCGTTCCCGCCCCCCCTTTTTACTGAATTCAAAATGTCCTAAATTCGCACAAACAGATGGTGACTGTTAAGCTTGTTTTCCGACTTACAAACGGATGGCAGCTTGTGAAGGGAGTGGTCTTCATGATTCCGCAGGCGTACGACGCCCATAGTTCCCTCTCCGGATGTTCCTCACACGGAGTGATCGGGTCCTCTGTACCGTCAGGACAGGACGGATCAGCCAACCTGTAAGAAACACGGCCAGTTATCGTAAGGGGATTGTCAAGTATGAATTCTCAGAATGGAAATGTTCCAGGAAGATAGACTAAAACTGAATTCCATGTAACAAGATGTGAATTCTATTCTTTTAACACGCTTTGTTTGTCACAGTCCCTTATTTTTTCATTTCTGAAAAAACTGAACTTCAACAAAACATACCAGCTGTTTGCGAACGCCAGGGCAGTTGTTTCCAATTCACCTGTTGAGGCTCTGAAATCATTGTCTCCGACCTTGTCAAAGTTACCACACAGACCACACACACGACCCATGTACTGTGGCTGCAGGATCACGTAAGCTCTCATAGCCTTGTCCCATCTCACTGATATGCCTACAAGGAATAAGGAGTAGTGTTAATAACATACTACATAACTCTTCAAATGTGATTAGATATAGATCTAGATAATCTCACAAAATTTTCTTGTCTTCCGAAATATGTTCAGGGCATTGAGAAGGGTATTTTAGTACAGCTGTACCAGCCAACGTGCAGTGATTACGTAACTTTTGATCATTGTTGGATAAATATCTGGGATATATAATATGTCAAACCAACACAACAGAATGGATGAGTTAAGAAACTAAGTTCATTTTGTTTGCAAGCTTTACGAACCATAGGGAGTGTCCACTGTGAGGAAGACTCCTACTTCATCGAATCGAACCTCAGCACTTTGTCCAGAAGATGGCCAGGCTGGGTTCACGGTTACGACCGGTTCGGTTCCTCTCACAAGGTGAATGATCGTGTCCATCAGGGTGAACTTCACTGATTTTGTGCACGAAAGACCCTCCGATCCGCAAGGGATATTCTCAACTGTCACCTGCAAATAATAGTACATTGTTCAATGCTTTATCCTGAAACGTATGTAGCACATTTCGTGTATTGAACAATTCTGCAGGGCTGTGGTGGATCTCATGTATAAGGGTTCGTTTACACCAGTCGTCAGCGTCATCGCAGAGTCAACACTGTGATGACGCTAGTGATACAGTCTTATTCGAGTTTTCCAATATTTCCTAATTTTCTGCCAAATCCTGGCAGAATTCTGCAAGCATTGACATTTAATGGTTGCAACCCACTGTATGTCAATGCTGGCAGTATTCTAACATGATTTGGCAGAAAATTACGAAATATAGGAAAACTTGATTGAAAGCGATAGAATTGCTGCAGAATGGGTGGCAGTCTCATTCTGGAGTGACTCTATTTGATTCTATTGTTTTCAATGAAGCCAATGTGGCTACCATCATCGCAGCATTGACTGAGTTGACGCTGACAAACGGGACCTTACCTTGAATGTTCCATCGCTGGGGTTGAGAGGGTCGCAGTAGTCAGTAGCCAGGACGTATTTACACTTGCCCTGGAACTCGTACGCTCTCCCGTCGAACGTGACGTAGTGAGGATCTCCGTAAGCCGCACACGCCGCAGCGCACGTGTAGTTCGTGCATTCAAGTACTCCCTGCTTGCATTTACTAAAAATGGGAAAATCTAATTTAAATTTCGGGACATTTTCAGGTAGTCAAAATTTAGGATATGATAAATCTTTATTGAAATGCAAAAGTGTTGAAAATAGTCTAATTGTACGTGAGCACATACCAATAGTTGCAGCCGTCCCAAGCACTTTGTCCCTCTTGGATTTGTTGTCCCTTGAAATGGCATGGACACTCATAGGGCAAGATACATTGGCCTGTACTTTCGTCCAAAACTTTGTTTGAAGGACAAGTGCATCCCTGGAATAAATGAAAAAGATATTGTTTGCTCTGCAAAGAATATTCGGTCAAAAAGATATGTTTAGCCTGCGTGGTCATTTCACTATGGACATTTTTAACCCAAAGAAATGGACATATACGTTTGAATATATACGATGATCTACCTGAGTTCTGCAGGAAGAGTCTGGGCATGAAACGTGCATATTCGAGCAGGTGCTGGCGCAGTCTGCACACTCATTCCACGTCATGTCGGCTTCACAGATGTCGGCGCAATTCTGTTCAGTGCACGACCATGATCCATCCAAACAAGTGCTGTTCAAAGATACAAGGCAGACATGATCACAAGTGCTTTTGTATTTCCTTGTCTAAATGACGCTGCAGAAAAGCTAGAAATGAAGCTTCTACTCGAAAGAGTACTACTATGTCGTAAATATCACTTCCGATACTCACCAGGTGTTGCAAGCCTCAGTTCTGGTACTTCCCGCGGTATAGGCGTCGTCGTTATGGTAACAGGGACACTCATGCACAGGTACACATAATTGAGTCTCATCATCCCAGGCTTGACCCTACAACATGCAAAAATATATCAATGAAGATGTTATTGACAGAAAAGAAATGACTGTAGATAGACAAACAGTGTGTGTCGCTTTTAATTTCCAAACGCGCTTACCTCGGGACAATTGCAGCCCGGGACGCACTCCTCTGTACAACCCTCCGGTTCTTGTTTCCTGCAGGTTTGTCCACAGTTGGGTCCACACTCCTGGTACACTCTACCTCCTGTACAGTTCATAACTGCAGGAAGAAAGAGTTAATCAACACTCATCAACATTTCAATCTATTCAACTACTTTTGAATGACGAGCAAATTTATTGTGAGCCATTGCACAAGAACACTCAGTTATGCACCAATTGGATCTCTTATTTCACCCCTAGGAACTTAGGAAATTTTAATTTCTTTGTATGATTCATAAAAAGGCGGGTAGGCAATTAGTCAATTTCAAAGATTCCCAGCTGTGACATGTATTAACCATCTCCAGCTTTGGCGCTTCTGAAAGGTATTTTTGGGTTTCATGCAATTTCCATTTCATAGGCTCCCAGGCGTCAGATGTAAAGGTTTTTTTGCTTCCTAATTTTTTATTGCTATGAACTTACAACACGTCTCTGATAGTCTCCACTCTATTGTAGCTTCTTTCATCTGACATTCTCGTGCGTACCTGGCAAAGGCAGCACATTCACATCCGACCACGTCAGACGCTGAGGTGCCACATTCACACACATCATGTTCACACTGCTTGATGAATTGTGTGGGATCAACATCTGTGCTACATCTATGGAAGGGGTCTGAAAAAATAAAACCTCACAGTGCTTTGTGAAATTGCTTATTTGAAGTAAAATTTCAAACAAGACATTCGACCACGCCGCCCAATAGGGTAATTATAAGTCTCTCACCATCCCTCAACTTGGTGCACAGATTCCTGGCGTATGTCATGTAGTCGGTACTCTGAGCGCATGCGCCCAATGAGTCTGTGATCGCATTGGATGTACAAGCTGCGTTCGTCTTCCATGACGACACAAACTGGACTGTATCGTGAGATACGTCACCCTCTGACGTTGTCATGTCGTCTTCCGTGTCTCCGTTAAAGTTCCCACACAGACCCATGATCTTGAACAAAAAACAAAAAAATTAGGTTTGCTACATGGCGCTGAAAAATCCAGAATTAGGGATTCTAAGACAAAATTTAATATTATCATTTTTTCGCATCTAGATCACGAAAAAGAAGTAGTTACATCTCCACTGAAGTGGTGGCTGAGTTTAAACTCGATGAAGAAGAGTCCGTCCCAGAGTATGTCAATACCACCATCCAGTGTGAACCTCATGAGATGCTCAGCAACGTGTCTGATAGTGACCTCCTGGTATTGGTACGGAACCGTCACCTGCATCCCATTGTATGTCACTGAAGATTTCTTCAATCTACAGGAAAGAGAATTATTGACGTTGTTTATCAATTCAGAGTGTCGGTTAAGAAGTGTAAGTTTATCGAGAAAGAACAGGAAAACTAATTCTAAACAGTGACTAAGAGATCCGCTTTGATCAGCCGTTGTTCTCATGACAATTGTGAAAACTTTACCTGAAGACACTTGTATCAATGCCGCCATCACCGATCTGGACTGTGATTGTTCTGGAGTGTAGCATTCCGGATCCAGCATCATAACGATTCTCCATCCACACGTAGAACGGTCTGTCCCAGTACTGGAAACGCCCTGCAGAAAAATAGAACAAACATGATTCTGAGGTTACTGCTGTAATTGATCAAAAATAAAATAAGTGGTGTCTTCGTAATAAATGACAAAAAAGAAAAAAAAAATATATCAGAAATTTGAAAAAATTAGGATGAAGAACAACAAAAATATGTACCTGGCATAACCATCACATATTCGCATTCTCCCTCAAAACCGTACGTCTTTCCATCAAACGTTGTGTAGTAGGAGTAACCACTGACTGTACATCGACCTGGACAATCTTCTCTTCTTGTACAGTTCCAAATACCTCCTCCATAACATTGGCTGCACAAAAGTTCAAAAATAAATGGATATAAAGTTCTGTTTTACTGAATGGCAACATTTGATCAAAATTTGTACAAGGAAATTTATAGGGTATCTTAATCCACAATTTTCTGCAATACGCCGTAGGCTTAATGGACAGTTTTTTTTTTCATTCTCCGAAAGGAACCAAGTGTGGACAAATATTTGTTTAATAAAAAATTGTCCAATTTCCCAGGTCGATTCAGGCTTTTAGAAACATTTTGGATTGCGTCTGTGAGATGTAAAAATCTTTCTTGAATCAAAATTTGCGGGAACCAGAGAAAATGTTGAGAAAGCACTCCCCATTGATTGTAATATGGCCAATGGTCTCCTGCAAAGGGTGTACGCTTTTCTTAATACGTACCAATCTTCACATCCAGCGGAGTACATAGCTCCTACTGGATACTCCTTGTGTTCATGAGTCCTGAAACACGGGCACTGCAGGGTGTCCACGCACACTGATCCGTTCCACCTCTGCTCTTCAGGACAAAAACATCTGCATAGAAAAAGCAATGGTAATTGTGTGAACTGATTGTAAGTAATCAGAAATAGAGAATGGAAATGTTAATTCTTAATTTTCTGAGTGTTTGTTTCTTAATATATTTCGTTTTAAGCACTCACCCATCTACACATTGAGATGTGCTACATTCATCAGCGTAGCCGTCGATGTTGATGCAGTTCTCTCTGCACTGCGTTCCACATTCCTTGTGAACCTTACCATTTTCACAGGGCGAGGCAGCTGTAAATTTATAAGCATTATGAAAATTACAAATGTTACCATGGAGTTCTAAATGTAATATGTATTGGTGCTTTGTTCCGGGACAACATGAAATAATAGCTCACGACAGAAGCTTTCCGTCCTCCAGTTCAGTACCGTTCCCTTCTGTGTGCAGACCCTCGAATATTCCTGTGCAACATCACACTGCACTCGTAGACATTCATCCAAATGGTGATTCTGCAATTTTGTTGAAGAACGGATGTACACATTAAAGAACACTTGAACTTTCTTATTCTATGTTAAATATTTTTAGATTGCTTCTTATTATTGATCACCTCCAGGCAGGCGCACATATCCCATGTGCACAATGACTTGTAAGGGTGAGGGTCTGTAATGTTGTGACACCCACTGAAAACAAGGTCTTCAGACGTGATGAATGCGCACAATTTGTCCACTTCATTTTGTTCCTCCTGCAACATGTTACATTTATAGCTGTCAAAACGGTTCCAAATTGTCTACTCTACGTTTACATTGCTTAGAAAACATTAAATAGAAATTTGCGAGATGATTTTGACGGATTTTCTGTTCGAGTGAAATTATGGTTGGGTGAGTCAAAAGTGACTATGGTCATAGTTGTTAGAAAATCTATGGATTTAAAATTGAATTGAAATTTATTCCGTAAAAAATAACTTGGAACAAAATCACTAATACTTACTGTGGAACGTGAGCTACAAGGGTGGTGTATTTGGGTGTCAACCATCGGTATTTCAGAGTCGTCCAGTCCTCTGACGGCCCATGAGTTACCGAACTCTGCGGAGTTGGTGGCCTGGAGGCCGTTCACCATGAGGTAATCGTCCGTGAAGTTACCGTTGTAGTTACCGCACAGTCCCATAATCTGTCCCTTGACAGTTTCAGGAGCGTGCACATACACACTGTTGTCTCCATCGTAGAACAGGTCCAGTTCTGGAAAACAAAATGAATTGGACTTGTTTTTAATGTGGTTAGAACAATAACATCTTCAACTGATTGATATGGTCCAAATGTATTTAAAAACTGGCTGCAAAAAGAAAATATATTTAGCCAATTTATTTCTTCATAAATAAATTTATATATGTAAATCATACCTTCAATTCCATTTACTATTGTGTAGGTACCGATCTTTGTGATGACGAGTTTGCCCATGGACGTTGGTAGATCCAGTTTCTCATCATTGTAGAAAACGCCCTCTGGTGTTAAATCGATTTTGTATTCCGCAACATTTACCTGTAACGGAAGAAAAAGAACGAGTGTCAAAAGAGTAATAACTATAATTATTCGGATCAATTGCAATTTCAAGTATCCAGGGATATGATTATGTGTCATTCGTTTTGACGACTCCTGACAATTGCTTTAAAAAATCAGGATTTCCCTGAAGTAATTAAAGTCATCCGAGGAACCCTTAAGCTGAGGAGGCGCTTGAGAGAGTTAAACTTCACAAATTGATTGGTTTCTAGCACTGTTGTAGATGTACAGACCTGCACTGCAATCTTGCATTCGACACCCTGTGTGCAATCATACGCCATATTTATGAGGACACTGTAGGCAGGTGGACGGGTCATAACGTACTCCTGCACAAGGGTGTAGGTCCACTGGCCGGGAAACGTGAAGCTTTTCCCGTCAAACGTTGTGAAGTGTCGCGCTCCCCAGGCGTTACAGTGCGCATCATCCTCATATTCCGAATAAACTGTTCTGACTGAAAACACATATAATCAATGACATTTGGACATAAACTACGCTTCCCCAAAATTATCGCCAAGGAAAAAAGCGATTTGCAAAATGTTGAAAGTTTTTCGTAAATTTGACAAAGTTTGCAATAATATGGTAGATCTATCAAATCTTTAAATAGTGATAGCGAAAATTTTCAAACAGCAGAAAGTTACTTCCACAGGATTGATCTGGCAATCTCTGGTTTTGTAGTAAATTGATACAGTACTCAGTCATTGTATCATGTGGTAGCTGGGGGATCTTTAAACTAAATCTAGATAAAACATCTATTTGACTTTTTGGTCCCAGATTTTCAAGCAGTATCTCAAACCCGAGTGGTAACATGGTTTACGAGACAAGACTCCCAACAGGTAACTTGTAATGCTACTGGTTTTTTTCCAATATTTCCAATTTCGTCTAATTTCTTGAAAAACTCAATTGACTACATTCTTTTATTTCAGTGCGAAGCAGCAGAATTTATGCGGAACGAAGCTAGATTTATGTTGAGGGGAATCGAGATCAATTTTAGTCACATGAGATAATAACAATGGAGATTATATTGTTCAGATCAAATCTGCAGCCATTGTGAGAATTTTTTCAAGTAAATGCGCAAAATTTTTCATTTTCAGACTGACTTGCAACTAACTTTGATCAAATTTTGCATCATTGTCAGTTTACTAATCATTATCAACTGAGAGTAACCAAATAATATAAGATCGGACTCTAAAAATATCTAGGGTGCGACTTACTGTCAAAATGCACTCCGCTACCACTCTCCTCCACGACAAGGAACTCGCAGTACGGACCCTCTGTGTACGACGGACACTGACAGGTATCGTTACCGACACATATTCCCCCATTGGCGCAGGGTCTGGAGCATGCCGCTGTCAAATGTGAAATTATGTTTTAAAACATGTGGCCAAAGTGTATATATAACGAAATACTCCATTTACATTTTAGTTACGTTATTCAAATTATTTCTGTGCAAAGAAGTAATTTGAAGGTGCCTTACTTTGAGATAATTTCTTAAAATAGAAACCATTTTATATTAAACGTTTCAAATGAAATGGTATAGACCATCTTACGTGTTTGACAGTGAGGTCCTCCCCATCCGTTCACGCACACGCAGGTACCACCTTCACATCGACCTCCGTTATCACATACACCCCCACAGTATGCTGCAAAGAAGTATTCATCAATTAAATCAATTCAAGGGTGGTCTGGAGCTAATGGATTCTGGACAAAATTTTCACAAAGAGTCTAAAAGACGGCATCCAAGAGAGGAAATCTATCCATTGATGCAATGTTATATTTCAATTATATTTCAGGAGTATAAGTGTGAGAACGGCACCATTGTGTGTGTCATACTTGGCTGAACTCCATTGATTTGCATTAATTTTGTTTATAATTAATGGCAGAGGGCCTGCTTTTTCAAAATTCAAAACAGACATTTACGATTCTTTTTATTTTCCCATCTACGTGAAGGACTTTATCGAAGAATAACGGGATTTACTTACATTCACTGCAGTCTGGTCCCTGGTAACCACTCACACAGACACACTCGTTTGGTCCTACGCAGGATCCCTGTCCCTCCACACAGCCCTGTTCGCAGTAGAAATCCTCGCACTGTCTTCCCGCACGACCCGGCACGCATGTACACGTCTGTGGTTCGGTGCAGGTTCCGTTGTAAAGACACGGTGGATCACACACAGCTGAAAGGTATGATGACCCCAGGTGACAATTTTAATTAACGTTGATTGGTCCGCTTGACCGTCATCAATGTTGATTAAATTATCCCATTGGTCTTCTGCTTCGTGGTTTTCTGCTTCCGCCTCACCCTCGCCAAGCACTATCAATAACTCAGGAATGTTGCATCAGCAGACGCCCTCTCTAAGCAAACAACGTAATCAGCTTTATGCACTGTTAATTACACATAACATGAAAGCCAGCATGCGTACTTGATACCAGGTTTGTTTATTTACAACTTAAGACTGGATTATCTAACCATCCTTCCAGCAAGATGTCTTTATTTAGGTACAATACACTAATCTGGTATAAAGTACACACGTTGGTTTTCATGTTGTGTGTAATCAAGCTCATTACATTGTTTGCTTATGAGGAAATAAATGGCAGAATTTGTACTTAGATCCGTAATGTTATTCAATAGTGTTCACAAAGAACCACTAATCTCTTGACTTACTGTTCAGGCAAATTATTCTAATCGTATGTGGACTTCACGAATCAATAAATAGTATACGATTCTGATTTGCGACACGGCCCGGAATTTGATTGCAATGAAGAGACTTTAATTGACTGAGGTGCGAGACTCCTCATAGACCTCACTGCATTTCGAAATTGTATACAATTTATTGATATGGTATCGTATAATTTAAGAACTAAACCTACGTATTTCACAGGTAGCACCTGTGTACCCAGTACTATCACAACTGCAGGTGTTGGGTCCTACGCAGAGACCAGGCCCGCACCCCGAGGAGCAGGTCGCCTGGGTACACGAGTCTCCCATCCACCCGTCACAACACCGGGTCTCCTTCCTGGACACCGGCACCTCCTTCACGGAGTACACAGTCACAGGTCTGTAATGAGGACCAGTATCAAGTACAATGTCCCATTTACGAACCTTGGTCATTGGTTTGTTATGAATCAACGGCAAGGTGCTCGTTCAAGAGGTCCTCAGTCTGACTCGCTTCAAATTTGGTTGTTCAGATGTGAAAGATTCTCATCATGCAACTTTCTAATTTAAATTACGTATGATTTTTACTTTAAATTTCTCAAAATAACCTGTTTTCACTTACTTGATGACAGTGCAAGACACAATGTCCTGCACTGTGGTTTGCTCGAGAATTTCCCAGTCGTTAGCGTGGGCCTCCTCGCAATCCTGGTACTGAAGGGTCTTGTTCTCCACGGAACTCACGTTTTTCTCCGTGACATATTCCGTCTCAAACTGACACCAGTGACCACCGTCATCCACCGTGGTTGAGCCGGAGCTCTCCGCCTCCTCCTCCACGGCAGTCTCGGGGGCCGATGTGTCCGCAGGCCCGGGATCAACAACGTCCGAGGTCGCGGTATCTTCCGATACCACCGCTTCATCTGGTTGATCCATCGTTGTATCCATGACCGTATTTTCATTGTCCATCGCCGTATTATCTGTGTCCATCGCATTGCTACTTGGGGAAAAACAAATGAAATAACCCGCGAACCCGAAACAAACCTCTCTTACAACAATGGTGAACCGAGCTTTTTCTGAATGAGTTCTCTAGAATCTACAGATTCTATAGAACTTATATAAAATTTTCGCTAAAAGATTACTGTATTGGAACCTGTTACCCCTTGTCTAAGAGCCCAGCATGCTACCTCAGCAGCAGGAAGACACAGGTTAAGAGAGGATCTTTAAATTGACCCAATGCATGCTTCAGCGATTCATTTTAGTTTTTCACGATAAGCATTTCTGTCAGATCTGACAGATCTAGATGTGGATTTCTACTCCTTATTATAGTAGATGTTACTCATTTAATGAAGTATACATATTCTCGCAGGGGCCAGCAATCTTAAATAATACCTAACTGTAAAATTTTAATTGTGATAATTCTTAAAAATTTCATTGTATTTCTGACAGATCTGTCAGATTTCCTTATCGTGAACAACTCAATTAGATTCCCTGAATTTGCCGAGTTCACTGACTTCAATGAAGTTCCATTCCATTTAGGAAAAACTCCATTTTTCCTCTTCACAGAATTAATTGCCGCATTCTGTTACCACAAAAAGCCACACCGTTTTTGGGTTTAAAATTTTGTTTACTTCATCTTGCACTAGTTTTTAATTGAGAACCTTACGTCATATATTTCCATTCCCATACAATTTCATAAAAAGACACAACCTATAAGAAATGAATAACCATACTTTGTACAAGAGCTTCATCATTTAAGTTAAGACACCATGAAGTCAATAAGCTCAGTTTTGACTTACCCCATTGACATGGACGCAATGGCAGATCGGAAAGCCAGAATCAAACATAGCAGATAAACACATTGCAATGGCATGAGTTTGGCCATTGCCGGGAAGCTGGTCTTCCCACAGAAAAACCTCCCTGTATTACTAAACGTGCCAGACAAAACTAAATGAAATAATTAGCGACTCAGTTACTTTTAGAATGTAAAATTTGAGCACACTCCTCTTTCTCCGGAGGTCTGAAGTTTGGACAGCAGCTGGGGCTATTTTATACCAAGAGACAGATGAAATGTTGACAAAATATGTTCAAAAATTGCACAACACTTAAAAGAAAATATTGAATTATGCTAAGGTAAATAAAACCACAGATTTTTTCGTTTACTTTCACGTATATTTAACATTCCGACAGAATACCGCCCTTTTGTGCGGTTCCTCAGAAAACAGAAGGAAACAATGGACAGATCAATGTGTTCAAAACGAACATCAGGTGAGAATGAAAGAATTTAAAAGGACGAAAAGTGAACACAACATTTGCGCAATTTGATTTCACTGCTGGTCGAGTTTTTCGTGTCAGGATTTCCGCTAGCTTATGCCCGATCAGGCAGATCTAATTAAGATCTTAAACAAAAATGTTAGTTCTTTTCTGACGGCGCCCAAAAAAAATGAGTTGCATTTCTTATTCACAGTGGATTTGATAGCTCTATGAAAACTTGAAACAAAATAACACATGTCTGTATTATTTCATTTGTCACCACATGAAATCACCAACAGGGTGGCAACGCTCTGATAAAGAAAAAATTCACCGACTTTCCCTTGAATCCTTAACATAAAATGATATCTATTCCAAGATAATTGCCAGCCCTGAAGAAACCAAACCGGGAATTCAAGTTGCCAAGTCAATAACGGAGTGACAAATATTACTACTTATCCCTCCAAACTGCAATCATGAATGCAATAAAACCTTCCGGAATAACCTCATTCCATTACTCATTCCATTGGACGTCTCTCTCAAGTCAAAAATTTGCTACAAATACCAAAAGGTTGCATCAACATCTTATTATAAGACTGGTGCATCCCGTAATTATTAAAACTTCAACTGTTTTCATGTAGGGAGGTAAATTTCTGTGTATAAACTTATTACCGCAAGCATCCGAAGGATGGGGAAGGTAATGTTTTCAGTCTGTCCACAAGGGGGGGGGTGTACCCAAGCTAGGTCCAGCCCGGGGGGGGGGGGTACCCTAACCAGGTTTTCATGGGAGGGGGGGGTAACTGAGCCAGATCT
>JBCAUG010107496.1:0-21638 GCA_038406175.1 Haplosyllis leylae | reverse complement strand
TCTCAGCATTCAAGCCTAATCAGCATTTAAGCCTGGTACAATGAATGGTGCGATGACCCGGTTCAAAGACACTGATGCCTTGTGTGCATCAGCTTAAGTACTCTAGGTACTTTACCTTGATTGGCTCCGGCTAACGACTATAGCCATTGGCTACTCATCTGGTTGGATCCTTGTGGGGCTCTCAACCTAGGATGTGTAGTCGATGGCTGCACGGTACTTTGGGACCGTGCAAAAAATAATTCACTTGTGACATTTACATTTTGAAATAGGAGCAAATAATGTTGTTTCTCTAACTAAGACCTGGAAATCAACCCAAGAGTAATTGACTTTTACAACATGATCTGTTAGTTGTTAGAACTTATCACGCAAATTACCGATTGAAATGTACTTTACTCTTATGGTTAACTTTTCCCTGGAAATATCTTTACTAGACAGTGCATTAAATAGCTGCCGTATGTGCCCTTTACAAGGCACACACGGTATCTGTGCGCCAGTGTCATTGTTTTACTCAAACGTTCATTATCAACAATGTTCAGGATGAAGAAGTATTTGAAAAATAATGTTAACGTATACATAAACTAGAGTTGCACACAAGACAGAAACATTTGATTGAGACTAATTGCTAAAACCAAATTGTAGGATGGGCCAGTGGCCTCATATGCCCCTGGCCTCTCTGTTACTTCCCAATGTTTCCTTTCAGGAAATGAGGACGAAGTGGAAGACTGGCAATTAGAGGGTTTTGAGGTCTGTTGACATCTTCTCCAAATTTTACAGAAATGTGTGTTGATTGATTCATGTTTCATGCTCTCATATTCATCTTTCCTTTGTATGCAGTTGCTTGCTTCAGTTTTATCTGCCGTTCAAACAACTACTTTGACTCGACCTGAGTCCGCCAATGCCATTGATGTAAACTGAATACCAAAAATTGAAACTTATAAATACAACTCACCAATTATCACAATCAACTCTTGTGAATTGTATAAATTGTTGATGAAACCAAAGAAAAGAAAATTTGTATTTTCTCTGTATTTCAGCAGTCAAGAAATAAATATTTCAATTTTAGAGTTCAATTCTCGCGTGAACGTGGACATACTCGTTATCAATTCCCCCATCTCTAACGAGCCACCAATGTGAAATGTTTTACTCATTGATTTTTTTAATTATATGAATATAGTAGAACTTAAGCCTTGTTTGCATTTTGTGTTTTTACTTTTCCCTGGAATCATTAATTATGTATTATCTCAAGGCAATTAAGAATTAATTACAGGAACCAAGTGAAAGACTAGAATGGTTGATATCAGCAAGCTATTTCCTTCATTTGTAAGACAGGCATTTGGAATGTTTTGAGTTCTGATTTAATCTTGTCCAAATTTGTTTCATCCTCTTGTTCGGATTGGTGTGAAAGAAGTCCTATTTGAAAGATGCAAATGGAAACTATTACCTATTGTGGGCAATGACTCCCTCTTTAGCAGTGGGTGATAGGTCTGACATAGTACACATGTCTTTTTGTTGATGCAGGGATGATGTATTGTAATCGGCACTACCACTGATGTCCAATTTTTTAATCATCTGTAATTTCCTCCGAGGCATCAGAGGAAACGGCCCCCAACTGAAGTCGTTTCGCTTACAGAATTATCCATTGGTATTTACGCATTTGTACATCACTTGTACTCAGAAACATCTTCATAATCAGCTTTTGTTTTGTTTTTATACATTTGTCTGATTTGTCTTTGCACGGGAGTTGAAAAGAAAAAAGATTTTATGTAGTCATGGGGATGAAATATTACATTTAGAATCTGCCAAATGCAGATGTGTAATCCCTACTTACTGTGCAGAGCTAAGAAGATGTGCTTGACATCAATCTACTTCCCTCAAGACTTACAACTTCTTAGTCGAGAGATGAGAGAATGTCATCGTGAAGGATATAAAATGTCAGGCCGTGGATAACAAAATTCTACCCACTTTGATTGATAAAATTACGATACGCATGACAGCTCTGCAGATGCTGAGAATTTGTTAGTGACCACTTTTTGCATATTAGCCATCTCGCACTTGATATGTTCTCCTGCAAGTCCCATACATTATGACTGTCACTTTGAGCAATAAATTAACTTTGTTTTGCTTTCGATATGATTCTTGCAATCTCGAAAAGCTTTGAGCTGATCAACATGTTGGCTACTTGGCTATATTTGAGGACAAAACATCATTTTTAAAACTTTAATTATAAATGTTTATACCAGTGTTCACTGTCCGAGACAAAACGAGATGAAACGTTATGGTAAGTTTACACGACTTCCGTTTTAGGTCCCTGGGACCCCTTTTTCCATAAATATTCATTTTTATTTTCAACAAAATCAATTCAAAAGTTTCAAGGTGTGATATTTAAGTATATACCACCAAAACTAAACATATTTTAAAATATTTTCAAAATTGATCTGATGGATTCCAGCATTTTCATGTCTCAAGTGTTAAGGGTGTTAATCCGAGTTGGAGTTACAGAGAAGTAGGAGAGCTGCCTGTAAACGTTACTATATCGGACATCTTCATAGCCAATTTATCTGATCATTTTACTCGACGATAAAAGTGACATTTCTCGCCCACCTCTTTTCAGGTGACAATATCTGCAGGACAGAGACGGAAATAATCTGATGTGTTTCATAACTTTACGCCAACACAGCACATTCTCATCAATGCAGCTTTTCTTTAATAACGTCTCAGACTAATTTGTCAACTTAGGCAGGGGCAAAGTTTCCAATTACATACGGCGCGGTAATTAATTCTTACCATTGCTTGGTAAAAATTGTTGCTTGGAGTAGATTTTTGTTACTTTGGCAAAATAGACTCTATTTTACAATTTTGTTTTGCCTATGTTTTTTTGAATCCATGTTCACTTCAACAATCATTTATTTTGAACCTTCACAGATGTCCCAACTGTAGATTCTTAAGACCTTTAATCCTAGCAATATTCACATCATATACCTCCAACTTGATCTACTGAGAGAAATTCACCGGATTTCAGGCAGCTCAACGTCTGTGATTAAAGGATAAATGCAACCGTTAGGGAAATTAATACGTGCAACACATGTGAATATTGGTCTTATTCAAAAGTTAAACGATGTCCAGAGTTTTTAGGGAGAAAGAAATGTCCATGAAATCCTAGATTTTTTGTAGCAATCAATATTTTATCTTCTGCTCCCGGTGCAGTTCCAGTTCCTCGTAATTCTTTGACTTTTGAAGTAAACAGAAAGGAAAATTAAGAACTTTCAACCAGATGTACACAAACAATGTGAATATTCTTCTTCTTTGATGACCGTTTGGCGTTTTTAAGAAGTACATTTATTTGTTTTACCTGGATAGAAGTACTGTGAGCACTGTTAGCATTGCAAACCATGATACTACAATAATTTTGAATTGATACCATACAGGCTGGTGGTCTCAAGTGTTTGTACTAGACTTATAGGTATCAGAAAGTCTTGCATGGATATCAATATGAGCGTTGTCACGGTTTTGTTGAAACGGTCTTAAAATTTTTTGTTTGTCACAGTTTACATTCGGGTGGTGTGAGTGATCTTCACATGTACTTTATCCACTCAGTTCTAGGCTTCCTTCATGGCTTCCTTTTGCACCTAGGACTGACAGCCCGAGGCCGGCAAATCAATCACTGTGACTGAGATGAATTTGCTTTCAGGATTCTACATTTCGCAATTGTCTGATACTGCTTAAAGTTAACACCAATGCACAAAATGAGCTTTTTTATTCAATAATTAAACAGGCAATTTCCAGAAATCGGTTCCTTAATGTTGGCTGTATGAAATGATAGCTGTATTCAGATGTTTATAACGTACACTGAATTATTAGATTTTCCAACAATTTCTCACACTGATTGTCAACAGTCGGCTTCTTCCGAGGAAGAGGAGTTTAACAGATAAGGAAGCAATCATTAATCAGCTGCAGAAACTCTGTCGGGAATGACCCAGTAAATTACAGTGTTCCCCGGGGAATGTCTAATCCTCTAACCCGACCTCTTCTTGCCTGTCCAATTTCAACTTTATTAGGATGTTGCAAACATTTGAGAGTTCTGCCAGGACGGATTCTTGTGTGTTCCTGGTGATGTCTGTAGGTTAAATTAGGCCATCTGGACAACGTCAGTTTTCTGTGAGATGTATCATTACATACGCAGCTTTGTTCCAGCTAGCCGAGTAATAGTGTGCAATCAAGGACAGCTAGAAAATATAGCCAGGTAATTGGGGTAAATTGCCTTGTAGGTGTAAAAGCAAAACGATAAACTAAATATTCCCGAAAATTATACTTTTAAGATCAAAATAGTAGTGGATGTTTATATCAGAAGCGGGATATTATCCGCGTGGACAAAAATATGGAAAAAATGTAATGTTATTGTTTGTGTTCATTAAAAATGCTTAGAAAATATTCATTATAGAAACTAAATATGCACTTGACTTTTGGTGTCGGATAACTTCACTCACGGATTTTTTTAAACCATGATGGGTTCTTCATTTTCTTTCACGAGTCTAAAGTAAGAGATAGTTTACCTTATTGATCATTGAAGAGGCAAATTACTCCAAATTTTCAGACAAAACTTTAAGCAGCTTCTTTGACGTGAAGCAGGAGTCGGTAAATATTTAATCCAACCGATCAATTACTGGTGAAAAGAACAACCTCGTCAAGTCGATTAAATAAACATGGCTAAAATCACTGCCTTTTTGTGAAACAGAAATTCCTCAATTAACTACAAATGTCCATTCTTTGTACCCTGGAGCGAATACAGAAATTGACCTGAGATGACTTACACACCCAAACGATACTTATTGGGCAAAATTAATTGGTAGCCAATTACAGCATCTTCCTTTAGAACTTGGAAAAGGAAACGTGTCCACATATATAGATTTTGATATCAGGAGCACTTAAGTACACTATCAGAAGATGGCACTCAGTTCGACTACTAGGTCTTTGTTTGTCTAGCAAACGGGAAATGAGCCTTGTATGTGCTTAGTGTTGGTTTGCAGAAGGGTGTGACTTGTTGTAAGAAGTGAGAAACACCGAGTTCAAGGGAAAGCAAGTTTATTCTCACTCGGGCCCTACTGGTAGTGCATTCTAAATATAGGCTTTAACGGTTATCTATTGACTGCCCTAACATAGGGGAAAAACAAAACTTGGGACAGAGCTTTTAGGTTCCGTATGGGTTAGGTATCATGTCTGCCAAAATTTACAAGAACAAAATTTTATATTCCGAACAGTACCTATCTATGGCAGCCAGAATCTCCGAGTCAATGTGTTCTTTGTCCTTGTCCAAGTTCAGCCGTTTCAAAGTGTAAACTTGCTAATTATGTTGGTTAACCTTCACTATTCAACTCAGTAGTCGGTAGATTGATTTACAGGCCTCGGGCTGCCAGTCCAAGGTGACAAAAAGAAGCCACGAAGGAAGTCTGCAACTGAGTGGATAAAATACATGTGAAGAACATCCACACCGCCCGAATGTAAACTGTTACAAGGAAAATCCCACTTGAGTAATGGTCCTTTGACTTAAAAAAAACGGTGAAACAAATGTGTCTTTTCTCCGAGCAAGAAATTTTATCGGGACAATAAATGATGAAAGTGGATTCTTTATCCAAGAGCTACTAAAAACAAATCGACAGGAAATTGATGAATTGCCTCCGTTGATATGCTCCATGGTTCAATAATATTTGCAGATGTTGAAAATGAAAGTAATTTCCTCCATTAATCATTGATTTGTCAAATATTTATTTTATGAATATTCCACTTCATGTAGGACTGTTCATATCGAAGTGGTTTTTCTGCCTAATTAATCAGCATATTGAAGTGTTTGCCTGACTGGCAATGTGGTTTTGCTTCATGATTTATTTGGAAGGCTGACTGTGATAAATTCGTCTGCGATCGGACAACATATGGATTGGTCTCCATTTATCTCTGTATAAATGGCTCCTGACATGTGTTTTTGGCAGGAGTAGCTTTCGGTGTTGTGTTTTGCACAGGGAACACCATTGTTCTGAATGTGTCACACAGGATATTTGGTTATTGCGTCTTCAAAAGATTAGCTTGCTACCTTATTATTATTATTACAATGAACAAATGAATACATCAGAAATACATCCATGTCGTAAGATCTTTACAAAGGAAATATATCAACTGGCATATAATTCTTCTTTTTTGCAAAAATCACAATGATACAGGTTTACTCTCATAATGTCCTCGTAATTACAGAATAGCATGCAAAGCTACAATAACTATCTACCTTACACGAGGTGGGCTAATCTGTCACAATGCATCACGCTCTAGATTTAAATAATAAAAATTTGAATGGAACATTTTAGTTTAATGGGATTGAAATATGATACCGCCATGACTGCTCCAATTTAATTTGTTTTGCACTACGGACACAATGTCAAAATACTGGGTATATTTCTTTATTTCTGTTCACATTCGATCTAGATTTATATGGAAGTAGTACATACATTTTTGAAAGGTGATAATCATTGTTATGACGTAACTGTCGTCTGATTTCTAATTTGGTTACAGCAAAAATACTTTTCCCTCTTTCTTCGATGTGGTGACATTTAATTCTCTTCGGGCTGACATTTTCTCATATCTCAAAGAAGTTTTTAGTCTTTCAGGAAGTAATTGATGCCGTGTCTGTTGACTGGTCTTCTTTATTACGCTTTTGTTATTTTCTCTCTTTGGCCAACTGTTCAAATTTGCTTCAAAGCAATAAAGTAATTGTAACTTACAATTGTCTTACGATCGGTTTCGTACTTTGATATATCTACACAAGTGTTGATCTGGATTGAGGAAGCAATATCAATGTTATCAACATTTACTCCTTGATCACATTTAAATATTTTTAGTTCTAAATTTCAATGCATGAAGAAATCTACGTTTTCAATTTTTTTAAATTATGGGAGCAAAATTTAATCGAGACAAGGGGAAATCTATTCCCTTTAAGGAACATCTGTTCAAGTCTGGTGTTAAATTGATTGATTTACAAGCCACTATATATAATTGTTGGATAAAGGTGACAACAGGAAGGCCTGGAGAAGTCCAATTTCAATGGATAAAGCAAAATTATTGACTGTTTACTTAGGACAGGCTTAAGCCTTTTGTTTTTCTCTCTTCAAACACTTGAGACAGTGGGCATGATGTGCAAAATTAATAAAAACTAAAAATGTCTTGTAAACCAACGGTAAGAAAAAAGATCAACTAGTCATGTGCAAAAAAACGCATTGAACTTCTTGATGTTCAAGGCCAGATTTTCAAGAAGCGTGGATTCTGATTTGGTTAAAACACTGGTATTGTTATTATTGAACCAGCATCAACAGTGTAGGCTTGCGATAAAATAATCACATAACTAAGATTCTGCAGCACTCGGCAATCAAATTGTTATTACAGTATGTCTAACAAATAATTGCCAAAAATGAAACTCCTAATACACCGGTGCATTTTGGGGATTTCGTATCTCTATGATATTGAACTGCAACTTAAGGGTTCAATTTGACTCGCAGAACCCTACATTGGTTCACAATCTTGGCAACGGTTTGTATCTGTGTCGTTCCATATGCCAATAAAATGTTCATTGACATTATTAAGTAAGTGCAGCGGAGCCAACTTCACGTAAATGATGTATTGATTAGATGATAACATTGACCAGATGGCCTTGGCTGACCTGCAATCTGATCATGAACGTCCATAACGGTTCAAATCAGAAATGTCGCAAGACAATACAGTGAACGAATCGCTTTTTCCACCATGGTGCTTTTAAGAAGTGAATGTATATCACTATCAAACGGTACCAGACTAGTGAAACAATTGAGTTTAACTGCATTTGAGTTATTGATTGTTAATTACACTTTTTAGACTGTTAGTCCAACTCAAACTTGCTGTGATACACTGTTAACTTCAGATTTGTTTATGACGCTCATTGTTTATTTGATTAAATAATAACAACATTTTATATATTTAAAGAACGGGGGAATAAAATAACTAAAAGAAAGGTTGAGAAAATAATCAAAATTTTAATCTAATTAGCTTAATTAGAGTAAAATTTTAAAAAAAAACACGAAAAACGTAGATGCTCTAATGACACGATGCACTGCTGTAACTTCAATAAGTCGTATTTAAATATATATTTATAGTGGGGGAATGGTGAGTTACAAATGTATTGATGACGATTTATTTCAATCCTACCCACATAAAATCAGTGTACTATGCAAATTGGAGTAACTGTTATTGGCATTGAAATAAGAGTGGTTTCACTCAATCTGGCTTTTCTCATTGTTTCGGCACCAATCCTGTGGTTTGCACGCAAATACAAATTTCTTTACGGATATAAAGCCTCTGGTACTGCCTGGTATTGTGAAATGGAATACTTGAAGTGATATTACGTTCTTTTATTCAAAGCAAATCTCATTATTATGGATAATTCTTAAATTTGAGCAATGTTGCAACTCTTTGTGCTGTAAATTGAAAAGAACATAAAATTCATATGAAAGCTCTGATTATCTTTCAAATGAAGCGGAAGCACTTTCAAAGATTCTAATGAGCTGTCACTACTAATTATGTCCTTGTGCTGATTTGCACTAAATTTGGTTCATGAAAATATGAATCAATCCCAGATTGTTTTAATTCCTTGAATACATTGCCTGATGTCCCTGCAGCCATACAATTTTTGCACAATTCCTATTTTGTTCCGATCAAACATTTGAAAATGGAAATATTTAGTCATAAACATTTTTCAAAACAAGAATGCCTTTCAGTTGAAGGCATACCATCTGCATAACACATTGATATCAAAAACAAGTGAAAATAGATGGAAAATTGATTTCCTTTCACTTGATATTTATATTGGGTAAACTTGACCTTGACCTTATAAGTAAGTTTTAATGGAATACAAGCATACAGAAGTAAGTTAGGTAAAAATATGTCAGTTTTGCATTTGACTTTGAGCCCATGACCTTGAAAGTCAAACCTGACCTAGATATGGTCAAAATCTATCTGTATGCTGAAAATGAAGTTCTTAGCTATAGCAGTTCAAAACTTAAAGCCTGAAGATATATGCAGACCGACAGACACACCCTGCTGAAATTATTACTTATCCACATACGCGGATGGTAATAAATCATGTTTAATTTTCACGTATGAAAAAACTCCTATACGCAATTCGGACGGATTCTTCAGATAACGCCGTTTGTATTTACTAAATATATTAAATGTTGTGTTCGTGTAAAAGTATAATGTTTATCATTGAATGCAGAAAAGAATAAATTTGTGTCAGTATGTATTTAGCACAGATAGTTTCCTTGCGTTGTGCTCAGTAACGCACACAAAATGTGAACGTGAATCGTTGTTTCGTCAGGTTTTGTGTTGTGTATTTTCACACAGTTCAATTTTAAAGCAAATTCGTAACAGATTAAATAGATTTTGATTAATTTGTACCACTATAGGCTTTCAAGTCCTTCAATTTGCAAACCCGTTGCCTGGTTTCGCTGCCAGGTGACCCGACATATTTGGACGCACTTTCATTGATGCACGTAGTTTCCCACACGCACTGGTTTCACCGTTATTTTACCAGCAGAACTGAATAACGAAACTGACAAAGAGCGGAGGTGCAAGTATTGATCCGTCATTACATTGTTATCATCAAGCAATCACAAATCATTGGATCGTTACGTGGTGAATCTTCCGCTGATATGCACACGTCACTCCCGATAAGAGAGCCACATGCAGAAATACATCCAGAAAAATATATTCGAATTTTACAGAAAGTGTTGCCTCGTAATCCACGTGGACTGGTCAATTAGATTTTATATTTCAAAGAGAATATGACTTTATTGGATAAATAAGCTCAGTACGTTTTCTGTAGAGCGCGCTATTTTATGTAATGGTTAAATGACTAGGTCGAGTCATTTATTTGGCTGCAAAATGCGAGGCAAAGCCGAGCATTTTATGCCAAATGAAAGACAATGACCGTGTCATTTAACTGTTTTAAAACACGCCCCCAAATTCTCAGTATTTAAGGTGCCTCTCCAATGAATAGAAACTACGCGCAAAGTGTTTTAATGCATTGATCAACGTTTCTGTTTTCGTTTCGATACGGAAGATGACCGGAGGGAAATAGAAACTGTTCAATAGAAAGTTGCTTTTAATGATTAGTGGTAACTTCAACCACTACCAATTTCTATCTAAAAGCTCGCATTTTCCCCCAATTTGAATAACTCCTACTCTGTGCTCCGAGTAATGTTTAATTCGCCGTAAAGTACATGATGCAGAGTAATCGTTAACAATATGGCCCGAGTTCCATTATCTCGAATGCAGAGCTTGATTATGAAGCAGACTTCTACTTCCTGCAGAAAATGAGAGGTTTGCATGTTTTCCACCATCATCTATTTCTGTGTGAATAAGATTCTTGGCAAGTCATATAATGGGCTTCCAGGAGCAAAACGAATCAGATCGATGCGCATTTTACATTGCAATAAGTCATTCAATAGACTGAGATTCCTCGTTTCAGTTTTTAGACCGGCATAATTTCATAAGTTTACTCCGACGACAAAACAATGAGATTGTTAAACATTCTTTATGATCTGGTGGGAGACCATATCAACAAATTGTCTCGTACAAGATCATGTTCCCAGCAGTGGAGGAAGACAATCGGTTCCGCTATTGACTCTGCACACAGAAGTCCCTCTTGTCTGGTCGGAACAAATATTCTCACTTTCTGACTAAGATTGCAGACATTGACCATATCCAAGAGTAACTATTGCCGATAAGTACGTGTTCGGTTTTAATAATTCTTCAAAATACTTTTGATTTTGATCTCATGTAAAATACAACCTCACCTGATTTATTTTTCGGGTGATGCTGTAGCAGCAACCATCAATATAGTAATTCATCAGTAGTGTTGTATTTGGGCATTTTGAAAGTGAAACCAGCTTAATTCGTTCGCAAATAATGGCACCAGATACTTGTTTACATATGTAGCCAGAAATGGTATTGTTTTCCTTCATACATGTGAGGCTATTTTTAGCCAGATAACGAATACATTAATTGATAAGTCATACTCTTCAATTATAAACGCAATCAATGATCAGGTGTATTGATTATCGATTATTAAGCAGTGCAAATTGGAATCCTTACGTGACTACAAACCAATAAACAATTAACCGAGATTTCGTATTAGATAAGAACCAAATGTTCTGTGGCAATCATCCATTGATTAAGTTCATTTATTGATTCATTCATTGATTTTGGAAAAAGTTTTATTGTGGGAAATTTAGAGCAAATATGTATTGCAGTGCAAATGGAAAGCGAGGCATTGCGCTCTTCACATGCATTGGTTTAAGCTAAATTTGTCTTTCATATTTAGGTACACACTCCAGCTCTTTTAGATACGTCTTGCAGCTTCCCGAAGAGAGTTACACATGAATTAGAAGATACAAATATAAGGGGCCATCTGTATCAGAAAGAAGGTCTGTAGCCGATTCAGTGAGGAGAGCAAGGGAACCATGCCTCCCCGTCCTGCAAGAATTGGCATTCAGCAGATTTGTGTCCAAGGCAGCCCTAAAGATTTCGTGTTTCGTGGCCTCTCTCCACCCATTTTGTGGATCAACTAAAAGGTCATCGTGTGTTGCTTATGAAAGTAATGACATGACTCAATTTAAATTAACCACAAGTCCTTGTTGATCAGGACAAAGTGTCTCTAATTAGGAGAGTTCGTGGCACTCATGCCTTTTCGAAATTTGTACAACACCTGCACGTGACCAGTTCTTTTGTTCGTGGGCTTCCAGTTCGTCTTCCAGCGGAAACCAAGGTGTTTAAATGTACATGGGACTCTCATTAAAGACCACCGCTATACAATTTTTGACCCAGTTACTTTAAATGTTCAATTATGGACTTTGTTGGTTTGGGTGTTTAAATTTTACCCCTTTCAATGTTCAATTGGATCAAATACACTCATATATTGCCTTATTTCTAAATCAGGGTTTGCCAGAGGGAATGCTGGAAATATTACCCAGCAAATATTTTTTTAACAAAGTGACAAATCAAAAAGAAAATTGTTTTCTGTGGGTTTGAAAAACTCCCTTGACCCCGAGAGTCGAAACCATTGCCAGAAGCATAACGAAAAGTGGCCTCCACGTTTACCTGTAACTTAACGACCAATTGACTCACTCACTTTCGGAACATTTACTACGGTTTGGCACCGAATAAGAGGTATAAAAGCGTTGCTTCCGGTTTGGGTTCCTGTCAGGGGAAGCGTCGTCGCATGTGATCGTGACATTCAACAGAGAAAGCGGAGACTCTCTGGACTCTTTGAATTGTGCCTTTTTGGCTCCACTTGCTACAGAAGTGAACACTATTGTTTCGAGGAGAAATCTTATCTTTTGTCGGAAGACACAATCCGTGGCATGCTGGTTTCAAGTGGTTTGGTTCGCTTATTACTGTTTAAGGTCAATCCAAGTTTCCATTCCATTGAAATGTGCCATTTTTCTTTCAAAACGTTGAAAATTTGTTAGGTTTTTTACATGTAGTGAGCACAATACATTCTTCGGTGTTTCATTTATGGTCTAGCTACAACTATCGCTATCTTTTATTAATATCTGTTGATGGTTTCACCATGCAAAAAATAAATAACAAAAATAGATAAATAAGTTTCCAATGAAATCTACGTTTTACAATATTTATTACTCCCCATGTTTGGTGCATTGATGAACTGGTCCAGTGGAAACCACAAGGCAAATAGATAAAAATATATGATGTGTAATTAAATCTCTAAACCTTGATCTCCAAATATGAGTCATATCTACCTCTCTTTTGATATTTGAAGGAGAAGATTGACAAAAGTAACGAAGAGAAGTATCGACAAATTGCTGCGGAACTAATTAATTTATTGGCATTTTGAAAGATGAGGCTTGTCACGTAAATCCTTTTAAACTATAAATATCTCCCAACATATGATTCAATATTACCATAAGTGGTTTAAATGGAAGACTAAAGAATGAGAATTAATAGTTCACATGAGTCTTAAAATGTTCAATTGTACAGATGTCTCACCACACAAATAATTGTAAGAAATAATTCCAAAAAGTATTTAATCCGTATAAAAGTCGTACTTCCCAAATTACTTTTGAAAATCACAACACTCTTTTTTTCTTTACTCGACCAGTATCGTGAAAAAACATTTTGGGGATTCTTTGAAGGAGAAAGAAGATGTAAACTTTTTCTGGGGTTTCCTTTGAAAATGTTCGTTACAGGAACTAATGTCACAAATAAATCTCTATTATTCATTTCGTTTTCGATTTTACTGAAACGAGATCCTTGTTCAACGGAATTCTAATGACTGGAAAATATATTACAATTTTCTTCTTTACTTTACCAAATAAGGCAGTGCCATCACAAACAGATGAAGTGTGATATATATGGTAAACAGTTTTTTTAATATGATTTATTTTCAAAAATCTTGATTGAATTTAAGAATCTGGTCTACAGTGACCAATATTGCAACGGCCGATTTAAATGGTGTTGCTTCAACGTCCTTGTTGCAAAAGAAATTCTTCCAATTCTACAGATTCTTCAGTCTTTATTGATCTGGCTCTAAATGCTGGTTGGCCAGGAATTCGTCATCGTCTGTTCTACAGCATGTGCTACCATCACTTCTCGGAATGATGAAGGTGGCTGGCCCAAGTAAAGTTTCACTTGCGTGCTATCTGCTTGCCCATAGGGGGCATACTCCCACAGATGTTTTATTTGTGCGCACACTGTAGGTTGAAAAGAGCAACCCATACAAAATTTTGGTTTGCTTTGTCAGTAATGACATATGTCAAGCAGAGCCAAAACGGATGCAAGACCAAATGTATTTGGAGGTTTTTGGTGCATGTTCTGTGTCTGCCTGTGCAGGACAGTGTAATGTTGATGGAAGGGTGATGTTTAAGTGCATAAAGGGCTTTTAATGAGAAGCCTTCCCCAACTGACAATTACACTGATGATGTCAATGTTGATCCCCTGCCGCAAGTCACAAAAAAACGATCCCCACACATTGAAGATCTCAACTAACATGAAGGATAAAGGAGGTCATGCCAGCTGCTAGGTCCAGTGCCAGACAACCTGTTCTCATGGAGTGATAAAGCCTTTAAATCCACTCACTTTGGTTTCCAATCACTAAGGTTATAACTTTCGATCATGTCACTACCACAAAAATCCAGCTGGTTAGTTCAACCACCTTATGTTAAGGTACCTTGATACAACATACAATTTGCAAATTTATTAGCAGTCGTTTGAAGAACATAATATTCTAAGATATCTCTGAAAGTTTCAGCAGCATGCACAAGCCAATTATTGAGTAATCACACTACAAAGATGACCAAAATTCCCATTGAGAAATCAATGGTGATCTGCAGTTTTCTTAAAATTGGCATGGTGACACTTCCTAAAACTTCACACAATGTTGCAGATGTTAAAAACAGTTGAGCTATTCAATATCTTTCTGTTTTGAAATTAAGATATTGATGAAATTGTAAGTTTTATTTTATCTCCCTAAAAAAGTTAATGCTCCACTGACTATCAGAATGCATTGTAATTGACCACTGCTAAATGTGCAGCTAATGTTCAATGAAGCTTGACTGTTTACATTTTGGCCCTGAACAGATGGCTGTGATGTCAACGTTGTAAAGAACTACCTTAACTGCACCATCAATCGTTCCTAAATATATGTGTCTTGAATGTTTGGGATTATGTGACACACACATTGTCACAATGATGATATCTCTCATCACAATATAAAGAAAACATTTTAGGTAAGTAAAATGGCAAATCAAATGATTAAATACCTCTCAAAAGGACAGCAGACATCCACCTTAAATGTGAACTTAGATGTCCTTCAACGCGGGCAGTATGACCTGATGACCAATGATAGAATATCAGTAAAAATGGCACCTTGAGTTTTTTCACTATTTCAAGTTTGATACAAATCTATCAGCTAATATTTGGTAATAAAAAAAATTGACATATTTTTTCAACCGAAAGCAGTATAATTTATTGTTTGGTATTTAGCCAATGACTCAATATTCCTCTTGCTTCCACATTCATGCTGACCAGTGGTCCAATATGGACTATGGGTCAGCAAACTAATAGAAGCAATTGGAATATTGAATCATTGGCTAAATACCAAGCAATGGATTAGAATGCTTTCGGTTGAAAAATGGCAATTTTTTTATTACCAAACATTAGCTGATAAATTTGTATTAAACTTGAAATAGTGAAAAAATTCAAGGTGGTATTTTTCCTATTAATATTCTATTATTGGTCATGAGGGAAGAAGAAATTGCTTGCACCTTGGTCCGCATGCATATCTGAATATGATCTGTGTTCAAACATGTGCACTCCATTCTGTAAATATACTTTTGATAGAAATTGCATGATCTTGATCAGTGGGAGTCTGTCATACTCAGGAGAACACCATACCATAATTTAGCCATTTTGCCTCACCCTAACTGATCACTGTTTGGCTTAAGTTTATCTTTTGGGTAAGAAGCAAAGCTTAATGGGGTGAAGCTTTTCAATGTGAATTTAGAGAAACTTCAAAGGATGTAAGAATAGGATGGGTCTTATTAAATTGCTTCAGCGGAATGTGCTGATAGATATTAATGCTAACAGTTCATAACGTCACTTTCTCGAGTTTTCGATAGAAATAATTGTAACAACATTCGACAGTCCGAGTCGAAATTAGAGGTAACGAGATTGATGTGGCAGCCAGTGATTTAAAGGATGGAGTTTTGAAAACGTACATTGCTTTCAACTCCTTCTCTGTGGTGCCAGACACACAGGTCTATTGCTATTTGTGTTGAGAACCCCGATGGTGACTATTCCCGGTCGTGAATGTTAAAGGATCAAGAAAGGATATTCCGGACATGTGACTTATAGTTGCATCGCAACAAGGTCAGTTTTAACAAGAAAAATGTCTGGGAGGGCAAGGGTAAAGAAAATCCCACGGGAAATTATACTCCAAAAACATACCATTTCCTGAAATGTATCATAGTTCATATTCACCAAAAGAGGTTACGGGCAATAACTCAAAAACAACAGCTTCAAAATAAAGCATTTTGGTCTTCAATATACAATTTGGAGACGTCTACTTGTGTATTTTCAGTCTAAGTTCTGAAACCATTGGAAGGAAACAAATAGTAATTTATGGATATCCTTTTTCATACCTCTAAAGCAAACATTTGAACGCTGAGGGAACGTTCACACTTAACATTTTGTAAGTTGAATATTTCTGTCGTCATGAGTGGGCTGCATGGCAACGAGTTCAATGTTCACACTTGATGATAAAAATTATTGTCGTCAAGAGTGAACAGTAACATTGGTAAACATGTAACCCATTTTTGATGACATAAAAGTCTGCGTTGTTATCGTTGTTGTTGTTGTCAAGTGAAAAGTAATGCTTGGCTTAATGCTCAGTGCAACCAAAGAATGTATCTTGGGTGCGATTCAAGTTATGTGATACAATTCTCTCATCATTGCCCGCCAAAATGTGCCAATCACATCTATTCTTACTGATTTCACACTGACTTTATGAAAGGGTTTTGATGTCAGCCTATCGCTGATTGGCTCCAAAGAAATGATATGCAAAACCTGTTACGCAACGCTTAACGTAACGATGGTGGAAAAGCAATGTATTTCTTGAGGTTTTCTTAACATACACTAAGAAGCTGGCGATTTTACGCAACACTAAGTAGATCTATTTCTTCGTTCTTTTACATGTGGACAGACAGAGGGACTAATTTTATGAGACAAGTAAACGGACAAATCATATCACATGACTACCAGACAGGACCGGGCTCATGGACCTTCGGAGGACCTGGACTGTCGTGGACGGAAATGAGAATGAAACAATATCCTTCTTAGTTGAAAGAAGAAATAAGTCTTGAACGATCATGAATGAATGGATCCAATATCTATCATGTTTGATTTGCAGCTTCAGCGTGACTATCCATCTTTTTATTGATTCAATTTGATTGTTTTCCAAACCTGTTGGCCTTGAGAATATCAATAATTTCATTTCTCCAGAGATTGAAGGGCAGCAGAAAATTCTACGGGAAACTTTAATAGGCAATTTACGAGAAACCCAAAGCAATCTATCCTTTCTTTATGTGTAAGCCTTATTGTTACAGAGGTCGTTTGTATCGAATCGCCCTTATTTGCCTTGCCAGTATGTTTTTTGTAGTAACATCCATCTTTACAAAAGAGAAAAAAATAATATGATCCAAAGGTTAAGAGAATGTGAAAAACTGCTGTTTCTTGTCTTTCAAATTTTGATTATATTTTCCAGTGAATCAGCTCGGTTAAAAACCCAACACAGAATTAATGCAAATCCATTCGATCTGCTCACTACTCACTACCCATGGGTCCACATTTGGAATCACTCTTTTGGGTCTACATTCCCTATCCGAAGATTAAAGCTTCAATTGGTCGATAATAAGTTGTTAATATTTTAACTGTTAAAACATAAACTAAAATTAGAAGCCTAAAATTAGAAGTCATTCTCATATTTGCGAAGAACCTGAGTAATTAATTTACCTTAATTACGGTTCTGACTACAGCAACAGTCAATTAGACTGGATGTGTTGTAGGTCGCTAAGTGACGAAGATCCATGGTTTCTATTGCGCTAGCAGCCAAAGTAGCTGATAGTATCTGTCTGGGATTGAAAATTAAATCAGTAGAGTTAATGTGGAAGAAGTCTACCTGTGCGTGCAACGATGTAAATGAGATGACCATGCCTCACAATGGTAAGACAGGGTCAAGAAAACAAAATAGAAATGTCATTCTGCCATTCTACTCTTATTTTGAAATATATTGAGAAAGAAAAGATTTTGTCTGCGGTAAATTTTCCAGACAGTTATGATGCTACAGCTTTCCAAAGTGACAGAACCTCAGATGACACCGTCTTAACGACTCCGGGTTCAATAACCTGAGAAATCCTACAATAAAGAATTAAATCCAGCAACAGAGAACCCGACTTTAGTTCTGATTATTCGAAACTCCCATTGTAAATTGGTGACAGAAGTTCCCATTCACTCTTTCTCACAAACACCTCTGTGTTCTAACGTCATTGGGAGAAATGAGAACTTCTTATCTTGATTTCAGTAAGAAAAATTTCCTTCAACAATGTTGATTTCATGGAACTGGAGCGATATCTCACTTGAATTATTGTGGCATCATAACAAGGTCGATTTTCATCAAGAAGAAGAAGCTCTGTAAAGCCGTGAAAAATGGCCTAAGGGACAGGAAGATGAACAAAGTAAATATTACAACAGAGTGGTTTGTCGATGTTTTCATTTATACGTGCAAAAAGTCAGGATCAGAGAAACGTTTTCTTTTCCTTTAGACAGATATCAAACGAAAGCACAGACATTTGTCTATTTCTGAAATAGAGAAGATAGGGATTCGAAATGCCTTCTGGACACTTTGCTACTAATGCAAGGATATGTAAGAAAATGAAGAGGATCCCTGCCTTGCGGGTTTTCATTATTTCTTATCATCATCAAGAGACTAAATTGTAGAAGTTGCTAAGGCCCTTGGAGTTGCTAATAAATATTTCCTTCATTATCGAGGAAATGGTCAGTTTGGTTGTGTCTTTGTCAGAGAAAAAAATACTTTCTCAGATTTGAAGCAAGAGATGCATGTACATTCGTGCTGTCCCTGGCATTTGCACAAAAAGTTCAAAGAAAATAAAAAGAGGCTGAAAGATGTTCTGAATACTGTGATAACTTACAGAGTAAAGCTATTTAAGCGGAACATCTTTTGAAGCAGAAGTTCCAAAGTCTCCTCAGCGGAACTTCAAAGTGAGAAACACCACATCAGTATTTGTCTCACGCACACTTAAAGAGTAAAATTAATTTCAAGCTGTCAACCTGTAGAAAGCCATTTCCATATTGATGTTTTACGAAGAGAAAACTAGCTTTTTTTCTCAGGGTCATAATATTATTTTATTGGATCATAAACATGGGCAATTTTGAAACATGAAGAAAATAAAACCTCCCATAAAGTGCGGCTTACAGACAAAGCACAAAATTTGATCTGTTTTATTTCCATTTTGAAATGAAGTTATTTTCTATCTGTTGCATTGTAACTCACTTTGATTGACTGAATTAATTGTGACTCGCCTGCCTGAAGAGGAATGAGTGGCAATGTTTCTTTTCCTCCTACAGACTTGACTTGGAGCTCAGCATTTTCCTCTGATTAGCCCAAGTACACCCCCACATGCCATCTGGGAATCCACTTTCTTTGATTGTGAAACCATGTGTTAATTCATTGTTTGACATCGGTCACCGCCTTCCATTAATTGCCGTTTAGGATGCGTTTAAACGAAGCAATAATATTGAACTGAGGAAATGCTGTCAGGAAATTGCACTTTGTGTTCACAATCAAAGAGGAACAGTTGTACAAATTGGATTTCAATGCAGAAGTTGACACAGAAAAGTGTAACCTCCTCAACAGGGCTCAATTTCTTACATATTTCTTAGTTTTAAAGCACAATGATGTTCACCTGTATATTCAAAAGTAGGACAGACTTTTCATCATGTTTTAAATTCATATTTGGCATGAATATCAAAAGTTTATCACTGTGATTTTATGAGTAAAAATTTGCTCTTCTGCAACATTAGATACCTGCAAGCTCCTCAATAACGCATCAACACAATTCAAAGGACAATATTAGTAAAAGAGGTCTTCCCGTACAAGTGCTTCAGCAGGTTTTTCGTCATTCTTCCTTTAATGCATCATCTGGCTGACACTTTACAGCAGAGAGGTAGATTGCTGTTAATGATTCAGCGTTAGTCACCAAGACGTTATTAGTTCGCACACTTACATTGGCTGAAAAAAGAGCAAAATCGAGTGATGATCGATTGTTCTTTTCAAAACTGTTTGTCGTTGAATTCGCTCATTTCAGACGAGTACATAAAAAGACGAACATTTTTTATATCCTTGCAAAAAAGTCCTCAATAAACAATTCAGTGTGGACTCTCTGAAAGTCAAAATTTATTAAGAACCCAAAACTTAGTGGAAGTAGATTTATACGGAACGAAGAGTTTTACAAAAAACATGTGGATCGGTAATGAATAATAGTGCAAATCATAATGCTTACACCATCATTTTCCGTATATAGTACAGTACAGAGAAGTTTCGTACTGCGTGTCCACTCGTTGGCGCCAAGATACAATTTGTCTAAAGAAGAGCATGTGGATCAGAAGAGGAGGAAGGGACATCTAAAATGATAACACCTAAATAATCATAATTTAGTTTATAAATTATTTCCATGCTTCACGGGCCTTATGTACCCTCGATTATCACAGTTTAGATGGCCGCTAGGGACTTCGTCTGAGCACAATTTTAAGCCCAATAAAAAAACTTCCTTCAGCTTCCACTTGGAAACATGTGTAGTCGTCTGCCACTGAAAAGGAAAACTTTTTTGGAAACTAGGAAATCTTTCCCCAGTAGCAGTCATGTCTGCTTGGTCTGCCAGTATCTTACAAACTTCCAATGGTGAACAATTTGTAAAAGAAAGTTTTCTTCTATAAATCTCAGAGTTCTACATTTCCTGGAATAATCTCATTTAAGCTCATCTACTCAGATTATGTGACCCTTTCTGTATCCCATTTTGGAAATTTATAGTAGAGTCATTGATGATGATATTCGATAAAGTTAATTAGAAACGATGCTCATAGCCCGCCTCGAATGATATTCATTAAAGAAATTGGTTGTTTATTGTTGATCGGATTAACAGTTGACTCTATCTTTGACATCGAAAAGTATTGTGCTTGTGATGAAGTCTTTCAAAAACCAATACTCTTGCATATCTGTAATCCCGATACAATACGTATTTTCAGAACGTAATCGGGAGATTAGATTGCATCACCAAATCTAATTTCCTGTCAAAGAAGAATCTTACTTTTACATAAAACTTCCTCAAATTGAAATGAGAGATTATAATACAAGGAATGACTGAAAGAGATGTACAGAATATGAGTAGGAGTGGACATCGTCATTCAAGTTTGTAGTTTGTTTCTTTGCTTAAAAGGGAAGATTTGATTAAAGAATTCATAAATTAAACGATGACATGTCATAAAATTGGGTCAATAAAACTGTTATTTTGAAAAAAGAGTCTCCTACACAATGTTGTCGGGTAAAACTATACTCAAAGGTAGAAGCGATATTTAATGATTTGAGATTGTTTTTTAAGTTTGATTCTGAATTTATTCCTGTGAGCTCAACGCCAAATTGGTTTTTAGATTTCGTAAAATGCCTTGAAACTTGAAAAAATCCATGGAGTGAAAGAATTACACATGCTGGCTCATGGGGTCTTGGGGTGGGGGGTACCACAGAAATGGAGTTTCAGAGGTGAGGGTGGAAATATGTGAAGAACAAAGAGAATTATTTTGGATAATTTTTGCAATCTTGTTACAATTCTGAAACAGAACTAATAATGAGCTCAGCAAAAAAAAGAACTTGACATCAGGAGGTACAGACCTCATCAGGTAAATTTTTTAGGTCAAATACAAAGGTCACACTTTATGAACTTTTTGAACACCTCAAAATATGCTTCAAACCTCAAATTCTC
>JBCAUG010107385.1:0-21638 GCA_038406175.1 Haplosyllis leylae | reverse complement strand
CTGAAATAGGGCAAAATGTGGGTTACAACCGACCGATCCGATAGACTGCTTTAAACTCCGTTTAAATCAGCCAAAAAGTTCACTTACCACGCAGTAGGTTCATTTCCGCAGTACGAGGAAAATATATAGTTATTATCGTCGTGATTCTCACATCAAACACTACACATTTTTCACAATTTCCTCTGAAAGTTCTTGCGTCTCAACATAAATTAGCCGTAGTGTAAAATTGCTTCTCATTTGAGGAAAATTTGACAAGGCTTTGTGGCGCAAAGCTAAATGTTACATGCACAAATTCATCATTCGTCCTACTTGCCACACATCAGTGGCGTCATTCAAATGTGCAGATAAAAACATTTTTAGGCGTCATGCTATGTAATTTTACGACAGCATGTAAATATAAGCATGATGTTCATCTTAACGTATTGGCCTACCAGTAATTTAACGAGATATTCGGGAAAGAATTTTTTCAATTGCACACAAAGAAATTCGAAATTCTAATTTCTTGACAATAATGTGAAAAATCAGACTCTTCTTCGTTTTCATTTATTTAAATTAACATAAAGCAATTTTTAAATCATGTGAAAGTTTGATTTTCTTTAACCTGTGTCAGACTTTTGCACATGATTATCCGGCTTGAGCACAGAAAAATAAACACAGAAGTGAATGAATGTTAAATCATAAAACAACTGAATAAAAGAGTATGACATTTCCGGTATACAAGCCAAAAATTATTCTTTTGCTAAGAAAACATCGTGAATTTTCTGCAGCAAACAGATGTTAAACATTGGACTCTTTACGTGTTGTGGAAATCAGCTGATTCGTCTCCGTCCTAAAACGGCCAGTCAACATTTCTGATTCGTTTTATTTTTGGAGATGACGTGGTCACCTATTCTTCCGATCCGTTTTCTATAAACTCTCATCACTTAGGTTTCGACGATCCTTCCTTTAAACATGCAATGGTCTGTGTCTGTAACGTGTGGCACAAATTTGAGCAAGATTACGCATTTCCTTGTCAATATTTTCCACTTTACATTGACGAAAACGACGCTGTGAAATTTGGAGAACCGTCAGTGCTGGTAGCTTGTTTTCTCGTATTTCGTCGGCCAAAGCGGCTAGATCGTGGGGAGGAGCAGTAATGTCTAGATCCTCCAGAGCAGTAAATCCAGGATGATCGGAGGAACCAAATAGGTCTAAATCTGCCAAAGTGTCATCCGGGACACTATTGCACAATAACAGGGTTCTCAGTTTTTGGAAATGACCTTTTTTGCTAATTTAGATAAAGAGTTTTTATCAGTGATCGCAACAAAGAGATGTGCAACGTCAAACTTGTTCAATTCTGTGCTATCCAAAACTAGAGTCTCCAAATGGGAAAACTTCTCGTCACTTTTACATTGTAGGAGCTTGCTAAAAGACTCCGGTTAGGGGGCTTTGTTCAAAATGTAGTGACATAAGATGATGGCAATCCAGTGACATAAAACCATGCCAGTGGTAAAGGTTGAAAGGAGGAGTTTCAGAATAGCTGTGAGATACACAAATTCGTAGATGTTCCAGAGCTTTTGCGTTTTGAATCTGTTGTTCTATATTTTTCCAGACGTGTTCTCGAAAGAAACAATCTTCAATAAAGAGGGATTTACAGGATTTTACCGATTCAAGTAACTCCAATTGTTCTTGCACGTGGTCTGAATACAGCATGCAGAAACGTAACATACAGATATTTACATCAATATGGTGGTGTCTTGACAGTTCCTTCCAGACGCTGGCTGTTTCAGTGAAATCATCAAGGAACCAGAGCAGCAGGTCACAAGTTAGGTTTCTCTTGAAAAAGTCTCCTGTACTTGAAGGTTTTCCCTTCAGTCTTAGTGACAGACCTTCCATTACTACAAGAACATCATAACTAGTACTCATACTTTGTAACCACTGTAATATCTCTTCTGACTTGTTCACGGGTTTTGGTTGTGTATTGAATTTCCAAACGAGAGTTTCGACACTCAAATCATCTGTACTAGGTTGGGCTGCAAGAATAAAGCTGAGAGAGGGTGTGCTCGGTGTTCTCCTGGATGATGTGTTTTCTAAAATCATGATGAACGGAGGAATAAAAGACGACCTTTCTTCACCAGCTACGAAACATTTAAGTTTTGTATCTGCTATTTTACGCATGTAGATAAAGTAATAAAAAAAATCAAGAGAAACATGTCCCTGTTACAACAGGGAAAAAATTTTCTCAATATCCACAGCAAAAGAGTATTGTACTTTGCACAAATACAGAGCCATATGACTTATGGACTAAGCATATGGGGAAATATGATAACCGCATCCGCTGCTGCTAAACTCCAAAAACTACAAAATAAATGTATCACACTTATTAATGGTAAAGAATGGTTTTTAATGGTTACTAAACGTAACTATGCCTCTCTTGGCATTATGATGTTTAACGACCTGCTTAGGCTTGAAAATTGTAAATTTGGCTTTAAGCTCAAGGGCAACGAGTTACCACCAAGAATCCTGGAACTGGCCAAATCGGACCACCTAGGTAACACTCTAATAAAAGAACACCGTTATAATACAAGACAAAAGGTCTTACTAAATAAACCAAAGGCTAGCAATAACCAATATAAAAATTGCATTATTTATAAAGGTACTGAAGCCCTTGAGCCATTAAACATGGAAACAAGAAATAAGCCAAATTTGCAATGTTTTGTAAAAGCCTGTAAAAAAATGATACTGTCGTATTACACGGAATGAACATGTATTAGAACTGTGCATGACTTGTAAAGCATATATGCTGAAAAGTTACATGATGATTGTAGAGCAGGTAATCCAGTACATGTTCTGTAAAGGAAGAAACAATTCCATTGCGCCTGTGAGTTTAAAGGTTGAAACATTATATCCATTGTGGTACCCTTAAAGGCAGAAACATAATGCCATTTACCATTAAAGTTGGAAACACTCTCAGTTTTTCTAACCTTGTAAAGGATAAAACATCCACCACCCTCTTCTGTGTGCTGATGTATATTAAAGTTAGAAACTATTTAACGATCTAGTCAAGACGCTAAAGGTTGAAACAAGTGAATTTAAAAGAAACCGATTTGGGCGCTCCTCCTCTTCAGAACCCTCTTCACAGTGAGCCTCATTATCAATATATCTGACCTACTTTCCCGCCAAAACGCACCCACCAGGAAAACCATCAAAGATGGCTGTCACGAGTATTGCCAGTGAACTTCTAAGTCTTGTATCTCCGTACAACTATAGAGCACGTATACCATGCTTGTCCAAAGATGACTTTGTACCTGTTAAACTCTTCCAGCGGAGTGAGATTGGCCGTATGTTTAAATTGGATCGAAGCAACTGTGTTCTAAATGGCAAGGTAAACAATTTACACTTGTATGAAATATTTGGCAAATACAGTGGAGAGGACACTGACAGTGTACACAGTGACACTCTAGAACGTCTATTGTGTGGTTCTTGTGTATACAACAGTGTGGGTCAGATCTTTTTTGCGAGAAGAGAATGGAGTGTTACTGAATGGATTGATACTCTACAAAGTGAAGAATACTACAGTGACGAGCTCCTATTGTTTGCCCTCTGCCATATATTCCATCGCCATGCATTTGTAATAGGTAGATACAGAAACTGGGCCACCCTGGAACCATTACATCCAATGACGCTGGCAGAACTGATAGACGCATGTGATGTGCCTTTAGTGTACCTACATCCCGGCATATTCGGGGAACTTATATTGAAAGAGCAATTCGGAAATCTATTGGTAAAACAGAAAGCTAAGAGCCCACCAGAGTTTCCTGAATGGAGCTCACCACAACAAGAGGGCTTGCCTGCCCCCGACCCTTCATCAGCTTTATTAAGGGCCTACCTTAACGTCAAGGATGATGAGAGTGTACACCTAAATTTTCCTGACCCGGATCATGAGGATTATTGTGTTAACGACTATGCGGAAACAATACCCGCAATGGACCCAGCACAAGATTTGTTCACAGACGATGACAACGATACTATTATCTTGGAAAACCGGGCATTAAATGAGAATGCCACTAAGGACGTAAACACATCAAGTGAGGATAATCCAGGTATTGCTCAAGACATTGGAACCCCTGGCTTGAACGTCAACACCACTGAAAATGAGAACATTAATGTGCAAAACGTCCAGAGCCAACACATAATTAGTCACCCACCTAAAGTAGGAGACATGAGTCAAATACTGCCTGTTAATGGCAGAAACGTCACTGAAACTATTAAAGGTGGAAGCGAGAACCCCAGCCAATCTGAAGACGGTGGAATATCTAACGGTGGAAACAAACACCAGTCATTGCCGATTAATGGTACAAACAACTCTTCTACCGTTAAAGGAGGAAACGAGCATACATCCAGTATCATGAAACTGTCTTCACTGAAGGAGCTCTGCATCCATCAATTACTGCAATCCACACCGGTAAAAGAGTCATTACTATTCAAATGTGCCGACACCATTTCTAGACACCCGATTAAGACATTTCCAGGAAGCATGACTTTACCCTGGAGAGCAAGGATACGGCACTTTATGATGGAACTGCAAAGGCTGTCTCCCCCCCGCATGGCCATTTCTAAGAAGCCTCTAGATGTACTGGCAACAGAATACTGGACGAAACAATTAAATGAAAGGAAATACACAGTGCCATTACGCAGACTTAATCAGAATGACATTGATATTCTGAATAAAAAGAGACCTGACAAAGACAAGTGGATGGACATCGATCCATATTCAAGCCTAGAGGATGTGGGTGATACTACTTCTGATGAAGTCAGAAAGGAAATAGAAAACAATATTGCAACAAATACTACCGCTGAAGAAGACCTGGTTGCAGGTAAAACAGGATATGCATTGCGAAAACGCAAACCAGTTGTGCATCACACAAGACCAATCAGATCAACCAGATCTAGTGTAAATTACAACATGGACCTTTTCATGTCTGAAATCCTGGAGAGCCTGAAAAGAAAGAAACCAAAAAAACTGGATATGAAAGGTCCATCTGCAGCACGAATTGCATCTCAAAACCAGAGATCGGTTAATCCTTCAGTCTCACACCCAATTGAGTCAAAAAAGCCGTTAAAGGATGAAACATCTAGTAGCTCTGAATCAGATGCGGATCCCAATGATGACACTCCAGCTGAAATCAACAGAACGGAATATAACACACCAACCTCTGATGAGGACAGTAAGCCTCTGTCAGAGATTCAACGTGAGCTTCGTGCAGGGGACACTAAATCAAAAAAGAAAAAATGTAAAACGGAATTTGTAACAAAATTCGTAGGAATACGCAAGTTTAAACGGAAACGCTCTTACAAGTGCCCATCATGTGGTTGGACATTCAAGAATCAAGGGGAGTTAAGTGCTCATTATAGGCAGTCACACAAACCAGTGCGTTGTACTAAATGTACTGAGACCTTCACAACACCGGCTACATTAAATCGACACATGTATTACCACAAGCCATCCAGAAAGTTCTGTCACTGTGGCCAAGGATTCTATTTTGCTGCAGAACTTAGGATCCATAAATTCACACACCGGCATATAAAAAACTGCTTCTGCATTGAACCAGGCTGTAATAAGAGTTATTATAGCCCTTCAGATTTATCCAAACATGCGATTACTCATACAAACAAGCCGATGCATTGTGCGCACTGCGAGTATGTAACCAAAGACAAACGACTCTTAAGAAGCCATCAAAGAGTGCACGACCAACCAGTGAAATATACCTGCCCCAGATGTTCCAAGGGCTTCACCTACCATACCCAATGGAAGAGACACCATGATAATGTCACCTGCTCCGCAGCACCGCGTAGCAATTCTCTGGAACATTAAAGGCGGAATCCCTCTCAAGTGAAACAGTGATGTTCTGCAGTGATTGCTAACCATTAAAGGTCAAAACAGATTACCAGTGACGGTCTTGTTTGGTAACAAAAAACATCGAGTACTGCAAATCTATTGTTCTATTGCCGTATAATGTTGTATAAGTCGCTAAAGGTTGAAACAAGCTGTATATCATATTCATTAAAGGTAGAAACCTAACTGCAATTGTAGGAGTAAAACGAACGAAATCTGTTAAACTTATGCATCATGTTCGTTAAGGGCAGAAACCGTACAGAAATCATTTAAGAGAAATACCATTTTGAATAACTAGATGACCCCCCGAGGAGAATGGGCTGATAAGGATAATTTGCATTAACATTTTGCACATTGACAAAGCTTATTATCTTAGCACTGACTGTACAGCATTACGTTGTCGCCAAAAATTTGTTAGAATATCGTTACTATCAGGCCAGTATGCCTTATTGTTTATTCATTTCCTTTACCTGCCAGAAGCAGTACTCTTTGAAAACTAAAATTCTTGTAGTAAGGATAATGCGTTCTTAAATCCATTGTTCTGTTTGTGTTAAATTTTGCACCTTTTCACATTGTCATCATTCCCAATAGGGGAGGTATTGTAAACTAGTTTACTTAGAATTACTTTTGTATGCTGTAAGTTTCAGCCGTATTATGAGAAGTAAAATTGAATGAACAAAAAAGTTTTTTACGTTTACCTACACTGAACATACTACTTTAACGGTGGAAACGATAAGTATTAAACGTATGGTATTATCAATCCACTAGTCTTTAAAGTATTGGCTTAAGTGGAAATAAACCAGGAAAACACTAAAGGACTAAAACAGGCCTTAACCACCACTGGAGATACTGTCACCTATTAAAGGTGGAAACACAACAAATCGACAACTGTGTTCAATTATTTAATGTTTGTAACACTAAAGGTAAAAACGGAAACAAAGTGAAATATTGTATAACCGTACATTTATCCATCAATGTATATAGTTATATATCACTTGTTAAATAGGGCATTCGGCACTGTGTTGCATAGTCTAGTAAGACTTCGAATGTCCTACTCTTGGATGACTTGACATACAATGCAACTACTGTTTAAATTTTCTTTTTATGTGAAACGTGTATATCTGAGAGTGAATAAATTATTATTATTATTATTATTATTATTATACTTTGTAACCACTGTAATACCTCTTCACGGGTTTTGGTTGTGTATTGAATTTCCAAACGAGAGTTTCGACACTCAAATCATCCGTACTAGGTTGGGCTGCAAGAATAAAGCTGAGAGAGGGTGTGCTCGGTGTTCTCCTGGATGATGTGTTTTCTAAAATCATGATGAACGGAGGAATAAAAGACGACCTTTCTTCACCAGCTACGAAACATTTAAGTTTTGTATCTGCTATTTTAGGCACATCATCTAGTATTTCCCTTAGAAATTCATGAGCGTAGTTTGACAAATCCCAGTGCCCATCTGTGTAACACGTTTGATTTTCCAAAACGCAAATGTTCATACTGAGCCAATCTGTCAAAAATGAGTTTGATTATCATTTCAGGTTGAGCTGACAAGTAACACGCAAACTTTAATGTGTTGCTAAATTCCAAGACAGTGGAAAGGTCCGGGAACCTCAAATCAAACCAGTCCTGAAAAGAAACATGAACCATAAAGCACATACTTTCTTACCCGAATTTGCATGCTCATTTGAAGACAAATGCTTTTGAACTGATCATGTTTTCAAACGATCAGGCACTGACAGGTGTAATTAATTAGCACTAGTTTCAGTCGTTATCAAATATTATTGACTTACCTTGTCTTGGTGTGAAACGAAATGTCCTCCCACAAATTCCTGCAACAATAAGTGTTGAAAACAGAGGACATCTATTTCCTCTTCCTGTGGAGTCAGGTCCTCTGTTCCAAACAACAGCCCGAGTTCTAGAGCTTCTTCTCCTGCTGTTCTTATTACTTCTTCCTGATCAAATTAAAACAGATGTATTCTTAAAGAACAATAAACATCAAGTAAAACCACCTGACATTGGCTGTTTTTTTAAAGCAGCACAGACTATGAGCAGCAAACAAAGTTTAAATCTTGTTCAAAATCTCGAAAATAAAAAGGCTTGGTTCCAGACATTTTGCCTGACTCAGTTACGCAACAAAATATTTAAAACCTCAAAATGTTCCTACCCTGGTGAAAACGAGTTTCTTTTTTGGTTCATGCAGCCCCTGCCAGGCCAGTTTACCCAGATTATAAAGAGCTCGTCTTGCACTGTCCACTGCTTTCTGTCCTTTTGTCCGAATCGCTTCTCTGTCTATACACCTGTTGACCATGGCATTCAATAACCCTGCCCTTGTTTTAGGCAGAGGTAAATTCGAGATGAAAAGGACGCAGACTATATGCAGGAAGAGTGGAATGGTTAGAATTCCCCAGTCCCATGAGAGAACTAATCCAGAATCTCTAGCTTTCTTTAATAACTCATCTTTCTTCTGAGTGCTTCCAAGACATAGAGTTACATATTTTTCCACGTTCTTATGATTGAAGCCTTTTATTTCTACTTCAGCGTCCATATACTTCTTAATGTCCTTGGCCTGTTCCGTTTCCCTCGATGTCAAAACGATCCAACAGTTCCACAATTTCTCCTTCTTGATGGCTTCATCAATGTCAGTGTTACGTCCAGTTTTGTACTCATCATGCCCGTCTATCAGGAGTAGTACTTTACTGTTGTCACTTCCCTTGAGGATGGACCTCACTTCCTCTGGTGTAACTTCGTTCGCCTTCAGACCACTGTGTTGAGCTATGATGATACTTTCTATGGAACTATTATCTTTCACATGCTTCAGTGCAATATGGAATATAAAATCAAACTTCTTGAGTTCCTCTGATGTCCCATCTGCCCAGCTCATTGCCAGATATTTCGAAGCTGTAGATTTCCCCATCCCTCCACCAGCTGAATAAAAGAATATTTTGTAAGAAAAACTGGCAGAAATCTGGAATATTTTTCAATAAATACCATTTCAGAAGTGATCTATTTTAAACATGTGAAATGTGTTGAAATTTATGGGAACCACCAGCCATGGCTGAATTAATTATGCAACTGTACCATTATTCTATGTCTTTGTTGGAGAATAGAATTTAAGGTGTGAATAAAATAAATTCATTCCTCTTGAGATAAACTGGAGATAATTACTCGATTTATAGTGGTCGAAAACATAATTTGCGAAATAAAAATACGTGTTCAGTTTTGACATTGCTTTAGAGATACCTTTATTTTCTGTTTTTTTTGTGTATATCTCCTCTTTTCAAATATTTACTAAAATACAGACATTTTTGGAAATGATACAGCTTAAAATTCTATATAAAATGCTCCATGTTACTTTTTTTTATTTAGTAAATATAGCATGTTCCTATTGAAGTTTTAGACTAACAACACACTAGTTTTGAACATTTCAAAAGTGCGTATCTATCAAAGATTATGGTCATTTTAATTTTTGTCAAAACGCTCTAAAAATGCAGTTTAAACTTCAACATTGAGGTGTTAGGCGATTTCTGGGATACGACAAAGATTTTTGCTAGAAATATTTGCATCGTGAAACTAAATACATCTACATTTTATGTTCTGACCTTGTACTAGAATCCTGACAGGTCCATCTTCTCCCAGTTGTTCTTCACTCAGTATTTGTGTGATATTCGTCAGGTCCTCTTGTTCCACAGTGTACGCCTTCCTGTGTTTCCGAGTCCAACTCAGATCAGTAAAAATTTCTCTGAGGTCAACTTTACTCTGTGTCTTTGTCCAGTCTTTGTCTAGTGCCAAACAAAACGGTTTGGTTTTCAAAGACTGTTTTGTTAAAGACTGGAGTTGTTTACGTCCTGTAAAAAACAAGTGAAAAACATCACACTGTGATAAACACGGCATTCATTGCTTACAACGCTTCACTTGAGCAAAGAAAAAAAAAACAGGCTAAATTAGGGCCCGTTTACACCAAGCGTCAGCGTCAATGCAGAGTCAATGCTGCAGTGACGCTTGCTACACAGCTCTCATTGAAATTAATGGAAACAAAAACAGTCACTCCAGAATGGGGTTGCAATCCATTTTGCAGTGACTCCATTGTGGTCAATGAGAGGTATGTCCCAGCGCCATGGCAGCGTTGACCTGCGTTGACGCTGACGCTTGGTGTAAATGGGGCCTTATACTTGCTCGACTTACGTTCTGGAGTGAGGCCCGATTCTACAATGTTTCCTTCCACCCACCGTTTGAGTAAAGCGCATAGTTCATTCTTCTTATAGTTACGTAATGCAGCACAAAGGGTAGTGTAAGCCTCCTGTCTATTTATCTGTGCACTTAACCATGTCCTCAATATCTGATGAGCTGCAGACTGGATTTCTTTCTTGTTGTACAGAGCTGCGTCTATAACAAAGTCTGGAAGGTTCAGCACTTCAACTCCCAACTCCACCAGCTCTTCTGCACTGATGATTCTCTTGGACAGATTCAGAACGGATGAATCCGTCAGGGACGCGGAAGATTGTGCCGCCATTCTGTTGATTTTCCCTGAAGTTCGTCTGTTTATTTAGTCCGTCGCTGATCGCTTGGGCATCCTGCTGATAAACAGAAAACTGTAGTTAGTCTACTGCTGAAGGGAATTACCACAGACACTAGAGGAATCTATGTATTCTTCGTCCATTTTTTGGGACAGGATTAAACAGTTTGACTGATATTTGGAAAGAAATGGCCAAAACAGAGTTTTATTCCGACAATTTCCAGCATCTGAGATTAGCGGATCCAGAGGGATTTTGACGAGAATCTTTCTGCCACATGTTTGTATTCTTACTTTCACGGAAATTCTGGATCCGCCACTACTTTGCTGATGTCTTCAATGTAAAAGCGTGGTCAGGTAGTGAACACTCGGGAATATTCACTGTTTCTCACAACTAAAAGAAACGTTCTTCATTTTTCTTAAATTCGGTCTTACTGTGGGACAGCCACAAAAATGGTCACTTAAAATATATCCTTCCCAAACAGCCCGACTTTCAGAGAAGAGGTGCACTTTGAAAAAGTCGCACACCTTTCAGATTTTTCTCTGCTGGAGCAGAATTTATACTTGTAAACGTGAAATGAGAACTTGCCCTAGTAAACATGGCGGCAACCTTTCAAAAAGTTCCGGGTCATGAGGGTTGAAGAACCAAATAAAATTTGATTGAAATCAATTAAAGCCTTTACGTTTTTATCCATCTTCACTGTAATAACAAAGTGTCATCTTTAAAGGATCCCGTACGTTTCTGCAAAGGACAAAAGTAAATTTTCTGTGAGCCTAGTGTGACACACATTGTGTTGTTTGAAGCCAAGCCGACTCTTTATGCCCGAGTTACCGTATTTGGAAAAAAGGACATGCGATGGTAGGTGGAACTGCTTAAATGTGCAGAAAAATAAGAGTTGAAATACTGTTAAAATATCTTTAGCTAAAGAATTTTCTATTTATTCAGTATTTCTATGAACTAATAAACCATAATATTAAACGGCAGTGACCTCTGTATAAGCCCACAATAAACCTAGATCTAATAACATCAAAACAGACAACTAGTTGGTGATGTAAATTCTTTATAATTACCGCAATCCACGTCTCTCTAAACGTGATAAAAACAGTTGCATTTAACTTTCATATCGTACAGGGTGAGAAAATATAAAAATAATGACGTCATGAACAAAGTTCAAATGGTGTCTCGTGACGTTCACCAAAATGATGTCATGGCAGCATTCTGTGTAAACAAATTCCAACCAATGGATGCAGGTTAAAGTAGGCCTGCTTATCATAAAATGGTCTATCGACTCAACCAATAAGGCGCCCAATTCAGTTAGGTGTTACAGATAAATACACAAAGTGCATTTCGATCGTACTTGGCGACGGTCGGTCCAACGCGGTCTTACCGCTGTGGAACCACGGTGGACCGACCGTCGCCAAGTACGATCTTCCGTTGAAAATGGCTGAAACAGGTATTAACAATATTGACAACCTGAAATTGTTTGAAATTTGTTGTGTTCATTCAAACTTGGAAGTTCCAGTTTAAAATGTCTGTGCCGGTATTGTGTCCGGCACGCATCACGCAGATCACGCATCTCTCTGTTCACAACTTCTCTGTCATCCCCGGAAATCGAAAGACACTTGAGAGTTGGTAGTTTTCCAGCTTGGATCGCATTAGTGAGAGCCGAATTATCTGCAGGACTGAGATATATTTCTGTCAGGTCGAGATTCTCCAAAGACGAAAACCCAGGGTGGTCTGATGCACTAAATAGATCTGCTATCATGTCAGTTAAGGTGTTGGGAGACAGGCAGAGGGATCTGAGCTCTGATAAATCACCTCGTCTAGCAAGTTCGGATAATGCCTGTATATCGGACTTGCACAGCTCAGTGAGACCCAAGTCCAACGTTTCGAGTGGAGGTAACTTCGAACCATCTAACAGAGTAGGGATACAATCAGTTAAGGTATTTTCACTCAACATCAAACGCTTGAGTTTGGGGAATCTTGTGTTGGCGATTGCGTTCAGTAAACACTTTGCATCAGAAGCGCTCAACCTTGCACGAACTAAAGAAAGACATTCCAAACTGGGATATCCAGCATCACTGATGCATCCTGGGAATATTTTTGAACATCCGGTCATTGTGACGTCATTGAGGAAAAGTGACACCAGATGACGACAAAGAAATGTGCAAGACACCAAGGTATCCCTCAGTTCCCTCGAAAAGTCATTGAGTTTGTAATTTTCTTCCATTGCCATAGGTCTCTGAAGGCTGAGATTTTGCAGATTTTCAGCATTTTGAATCTGGCTTGCTATATTTTTCCAAACAGTTGATGGAAAAGCGCAAAAGTCAATGAGAAGAGAATTACAGGTCTTGCTCAGTTCAAGAGGGTCTAATGTCAGTTGTTCTTCATCTTCCGCTGAACACAAGATCCTCATTGCCCTCAAATTAACTGTTTGTGGAACTATTTTGCAGCCGAACTTCTTCAGTTTCCCAAGAAACTGTAAAACTTGAGTAATTTGTTTCGTTAATAGTTTGGTTCTCCAGGCATAAAGTTCACAAATAAGACTGAAGTCCGAACTCTCCTCGCGGTGGGTGGAATTTTCATTTGTCAATCTCAGTGATAAACCATCCATCTGGACCAAGAAAACCTGACTGTGTTTTCTGACATTTAGTAACCATCTCACCATCCTGTCTGTTAAGCTGTTTGGCGACAAAGATAAGTATCTCAGCTCTGTCAAATCACCTCGCCTGGGAATTTCGGACAATGCCTGTTCTGCTCTGCACAACTCAGTGAGACCCAAGTCCAACGTTTCAAACGGAGACATCGTGATGTCTGCTGCTTTCTCTGCATTCACGTTGGTGATAATATGGTAGTTGTGATGGTCCACATGGTGCTTCCCATTCAAATTAAAGCGTCCAGTTAAAACCATCAGATTTTTTGATGATAAATCGTGTTCAACAAAGACAACGTAAGGCGGGGATTCCGCCAGAAGTTCTGCTGATGAGGAAGGAACAGGTCCGCTGTAAAATGGTTCACGAGAGCTGAACGCTGGCGTGTCATCAACAATTTCATTCAGTAAGGTACAGCAGTGCAGTCTAATGTCCCTGTTCTGGCTTTCCAGAATAACATCATTATCCAGGCAAAACTGGGCATGATCAATCAGTCTATCACAGATGACCTTGACAATCCGGTCAGGTTTCTCAGACAAACAACAGGCAAATTTAACAACGTTCCTGTGTCCAAGGACAGTTGAAATGTCTGGGAACAAAGAATGCAGTGAGTCCTGAAAGATGAATTCGGAGATTATCTGTCTGTAAGAATGTAGTGAAACTAATATTAGGCAAGCCGTTAGCACTGCACTGTTGGTTCATGGTGACATCTGTCCCGATTTGTTTAGCATTTCACTGGAATGAATTGGACACCAAAGTTCTGTGACCCGCCTTAGTAAAGAATTTGAACATTCCAAAATTTAATATAGTGGTGCTACTTATGAATTTTGTTTAGATCTGGGTGATTGCATTTTACTCGAACCACCTTAAGTTGGCTGTCACTGGCCCGAATGGGCCACCAACTTTCAAAACTTAACGGCATCCCCGTGAATATCAACATACAATTCGTAATAATTAGGATAGCCAGCGAGTTTCAACTTGAATTTGACAGCCTTATTTACTTCAGAAGAATTGTGCAAATATTCAACAGACCTCGTCTTGTTCTGATATAAACTTTCCGGCCAGGAATTCTTGGAGCATAAGATGCACAAAACACAAGACATCCGTTTCCTCTTCCTGTGGAGTCAGATTCTCAGTTCCGAACAGCAGCCCGAGTTCCAGAGCTTCTGTTCCTGCCACACGAATTACTTCTTCCTGTAAGAAGTATATTTTTTGTAAAAACAAGATTTTAGAAACGAGGTCGGGCACAACTGCCTTCACTGACGTAAAATTACAATCAATGGGAAACATTTTATGCAAAAATATGACTTTAGAAATTGTGTGTAAGGCCAATTTAAAGTCTTGTATTTCACCAATTGTATTAGAGAGTAAAATTTAGTACCACTGTGAAGATAAGTCTCTGTACTGGTTCTTTCAAGCCTTGCCAGGCCAGTTTACCAAGATTGTAGAGAGCTTTCTTTGCGTCCTCCACTGCCTTCTGGCCTCGTGCTCTGATGGCTTCTCTGTCCATACATCGATCCACTATTGCTTGTAAAATCCCCGTTCTTGTTTCTGGTAAAGTTAAATTACACACGAACAAGACACAAATCATGTGCAGAAAAATGGGCACTGCTAAAATGCCATCATTAAAGGTTGTTCGTAATCCAGCGCGTTCGGTTTGCTGCAGCAATTCAAATTCCTTTCCTTTGCTCCCCAGATACATCTCTACATATTTGGTGACACTGCAACTGTTAAATCCATGAATTTCCAACTCAGCATCCATGTATTCCTTCAGGTTCTTAATTTGTTCTGTTTCTCTCGATGTCAGAATTATCCAGCAGTTCCACAATTTCTCCTTCTTGATGGCTTCATCAATGTCAGTGTTACGTCCAGTTTTGTACTCATCATGCCCGTCTATCAGGAGTAGTACTTTACTGTTGTCACTTCCCTTGAGGATGGACCTCACTTCCTCTGGTGTAACTTCGTTCGCCTTCAGACCACTGTGTTGAGCTATGATGATACTTTCTATGGAACTATTGTCTTTCACATACTTTAGAGAGATGTGAAAGACGAAGTCAAACTTCTTAAGTTCCTCTGATGTCCCATCTGCCCAGCTGATTGCCAGATGCTTCATGGTTGTGGATTTACCCATACCACCGCCAGCTGAAGAGAAAAAACGATCGTCGCACTACTTTCAACAGGTACGGAACACAAATACCAACGTTCAATTTTATTACGAGACGAGATGAATAAATAAGTTACAGACTTGTCAAATTAGTATTCTTCTCTCGTCATCCTGATTATAAATTGAACAAGCTTTACTGTTACCCTGCACAAGTATCCTAACAGGTCCATCTTCTCCAAGTTGGTCTTCATTCAGTATTTCTGTGATAGATCGTAATGCTTTCTTTTCGACAGAGGACGCCTTCCTGTGTTTTCGGATCCAACTCAGATCAACGTGTATCTGTCTCAGGTCCGTTTTACTCGGCCTCAAGGTCCACTCTTTACCGAGAGCCAGGCAGAACGGTTTGGTTCTCAGCGACTGTTTGGTCAGAGACTGGAGCCGCTCAAGTCCTAAAAAGTACATTCATAGACAATACAATAGTCTTTTTCTGTTTAGAAACGACCAAATTTAATTTGTACGGGAAGTGATCAGTTTTTAAATGGAAACCTTAAACGTGAATTTTCTCATATTTACTACTATAGATCTAGATCTCCCATTAAATTTCAATTGAATTTTGCTCGACTCACGTTCTGGAGTTAAGCAAGACGACACCTCTTCGTTTCCTTCCACCCACCGTTTAAGTAAAGCGCACAGTTCATTCTTCTTATATTTCCGTAATGCAGCACAAAGGGTAGTGTAAGCCTCACGTCTGTTTGTCTGTGCACTTAACCATGTCCTCAATATCTGATGAGCTGCAGACTGGATTTCTTTCTTGTTGTACAGAGCTGCGTCTATCACAAAGTTTGGAAGGTTCAGCACTTCAACTCCCAACTCCACCAACTCTTCTGCACTGATGATTCTCTTGGACAGATTCAGAACGGCTGAATCCGTCAAGAGCCATGTTGATCCAGTCGCCATTGTTGGTGAAGTAATCTAATGTGCCAAATTGTGACAGAAAAGCCCTAAGCATGTAGGTAACACACTGTACCTGTTATATTATAGATAAAGTGGCAAGTGCTACAAAGTGCAGCTTAAGGGGATATGATTGCAAATTAAACTGAAAGCAGTCTTCAGAGAACATTTCCCCACTCACAGTTAAAAGGAGACTCCGAGTTTTCTCTCCAAAAGAATTGTACCAGACGAAGCCGTGGCTTCACGAATAGCTCTTCATTTAACTGAGTATTTATTTTCTTGGGTTGAAAAACCAGAAAAAGACGATAGTCTAGATTAGTACTCAGTAAAATATAGATACAAAAAGTCTGGGGATATGCGTATGCGTCAGGGGTAATTAGCCTCTACATCTCAGCTTCAGGATGAGGAGTGAGCTTCAGCATCGGCATCAGCATCAACTGCTCATACATAAACATGTTGTCTTTTGGGAGAACCAAAACAAAAACATTGGGCTGAGTCACCGACAAAAAGACCACTCACACTTAAATGAGCAGTCTTTTTCAGAACAAAGACTGCTCGTTTACAAACAAGCGGTCTTTTCTCACTGAAAATTCATACTGATCCTGAAGCTGAGGTTAATCGAAAATATGTCAAAAGTCAGGCTGGGCGCCCCTTAAAGGTCGAGCGTTATGTTTGCAAAAATCTGGATCTACCATCGCTGATATGTTATGCCTTTTCACATTCAGAAGAAACAAGTACGAATTCAACAAAACAGAGCTAGCCTGAAGTTGGAAGTGCGAGAATTAACTGACCTTGCCAAACAATACGAAGATAATTTTCATTTCTCCTCTCCATTTTCTGTGCGTCAAAAAAGTTTCAAATGTTCGTGTTAAACTACAAGGTTTTTAAGCGCAGCACAAAAAAAAGCCAGACGGATTCAACGAACCGAAGCTTGCTGCTTTTCGTGCCTGAGAGCTCTATTGATTACAACCTACTTTTTTCAGGTGCATCGTTGCCATAGCCGGTAAAATTAAATGGGATGGTGGATAGAACTGTCGAAGGATACCGAAATAAATCAATACCTTCATGTTCAATTTTTGGAGAAAGAAATACTGGTTACTTCACTTTTGAAAATTATTTGGCGGCCTTACGTTCTTTTTTTGGGAACATTTTTTCAAAGTCTGTCCTACTTTTGTGTTAGTGGAGTAGTTAACGTGGTTTGATTTATTTATCCTAGTATATTTGTGACACTGTGATTTTAAAAACAGCAAGATGCTATTTCATCTTTGTAGAAAAAAATTTTCATTGATAAGATTTTAAAGATTGATCAAATTTGAGGTGGTGATTAAGAGTTTAAAAAAATCAAGTAGCTTCGGAGTCACTTTCGTCATGTGTTCCTAGCACAGAACGTTCTTTTTTTTATTTGGACACAATAGAAGAAAATTGGGAATTACACCTTGACCAATCAGTGGTTTGCCGCGCTACAAACCCTATTCACTAAATCTGTAAAGGTGTGAAACAGGGAAATCAGTTGGCCTGTTTGCACATGATTTCACCTCTTAATTCAAAAAAATCTCCTAATGAGTTATGAGTTTTGTCACCAACATTTGCTTTCAAGCTCAGATCAGGAACATTTGTTGTCTTTGGGTATGTCAGACATGTGAATTGATCCAAAAAAAGTTTAAATTACAGAGACAAAAATCCATTTTTAGCATCCAAGGAGTCTACTTATACCCATTTTCACAATGTTGAAACAAAATGTAGCATTCAATGAAACTGTGTCACCTTTAGTGCCTGCGTGACACGAGTTACATCATATTATTTCTGACTGTACAGAAAGGTGTAGGGCACCACTTCTAATGTCATAAAAAAGAACAAAATGACTGTAAAAATCAATCGTGTTTTTCCGTAATTGTCAGATATGCTAAATCTGACAGATCTGGCATTTTTGTGTTTCAGTTTAAGTTGATTTTCTTGTACATATCTGAACATGTCTGTTCCTTTGATACATAATTGATAAGAAGTTTTAATAGCATATCCCACAAAATTTGTCATTGGCGGTAACAAATTTAACAAAGAGAAAAAAGGGAAAGAAGTAATTGCCAGATCTGCCAACTTTGTGTTGCTGGTAATTTAGGAAAAACTCGATTCAATGCGGTGAATCTTTCCCGGATGCCCAGAATTTTTTTTTGTTTTTGAATTGTGCGATCAGTTGACTATAGCACTAGTCAGTTCTGCTGCAAAATCATAACACTTTCTTGTAGAGAAAGTAAGCCATGAGATTAGGTGGAAAACTTGTTAAATTAACATTGATTTTATTTCACTTAAAAATTGAATGAATCATTTTACGAAATAAACATCCAGTGGCATATATTTGACTTTGAGTTAAGTTTATAGTAATAACAGTGCACTCCTTCAATAATTAATGACAAGAAATAGGCACAGATTACATAACTAGTAGCCCAATCATGGTACCAGAATCCGAATTCTGAACTCCATTCATACCAGAGAGAAATCATTACTGTGTTCTCTACGAATATAAATGTCCAATACAAGATATACGAACGGAATGAAATTCTACCTGCAGCGAAGATATTAAATAAAAAGCCACAGGCTGTAAAAATTGAAGCAAACACGTCAAAGATGTTGCAACGAAGAATTCCACTTCGATGAGCATACCAGAAAATGACTGGCGAGGTGACTGCAATTTGAGCACCGACCAGACCCCAGAACCAATAGAGTCTGTAAGAGGCGAATAGAGACAGAGTGATGACCCTCGAAGTGATAGCTAAAACGTTCCACACCATATCAACCACCATGTCCTTCCAGGTCCACTGCGAGGTGCTTTCTGTTTCTTCTACCTTGTTTTCCTCTTTGAGCTCCACATCTTCCTTAATCTCTTCTGGATGGGTTTCCATATTTACCGGTATTGATTCAGAGAGGGTACTAGTAAACGTTTCCATCTCCATTTCCTGCCCACTCTTCTCCTCTGTCAGTTTCACTGCTCCGCCCTTCTTTTCCTCAGTCTTTTTTTCGGAGTTAACTTCTTCGGAGGTTTGTCTCCATTCAACGAATCCATAACTCAAGGCGAGCATGGATGTGACTACGGAGCCCACTTGTAGAAGTATTGTTAGAATGGACCGTTCTGCAGAACAAATTTGTAAAGAAAATAACTTTAAGTTTTTGAAGTAAAACATCCAAATTTGGAGCAATCTAACGGAATTTGGTAATAGCTTGGCTGAGTGACTAAAATATTTCATGCATGTCATTTTGGTCTTATGATTGAAAAAAAAAATTCTTGGAGTAGTTTGGCGATATAATTGGGATCTTTTTCTTATTTTATAAAAATACATATCAAACAGTGATATGAGTACGTCACACACAGGCTCAACACAAGAACAACAATCTCCCATTGAAAAACTCGAGCAAATCATTATTTTCAATATTTTAGGCATTTAAACTATGTTTTATTGTTTGTTCACATGAACATCCTCACAATGTTTACGGTAAATAAGTTATTCTTGCTGTCTCTTCACATTGCAAGATAACATTTGAGTTTTCCCTTAATAGTTGGTTAGGTCACTTAACGAATTTGTTAAATTAGTTAACACAATTCAAACTGGTGATAGTCAATAATGACAATCAATCCAAATGGGGAATGGTAAATTCACTATGGCTAGTTTTTTAGCATTTCCTTCTGGACATAGTGAATTTACTGTTGCTCATTTGGACTAATTACTATTATTGACTACCACTAGTTTGAATTGCATTTAACTAATTTAACAAATTTGTTAAATGACCTAACCTACGATTAAGGGAAAACTCAATTGAGTGATTTCAAGTAGTGGCAAGTGGTGGCAAGTCATTGTGAAAGCTACTTCGGACTCCTAAGAAACATATTCCTTTAAAAAGTAGTTAAAAAAGGAGATCAATTCGAACTGTACTATTTACCTAATGATATGGCTGTCCCACGGCTTTCAGCCAGCGATATTATGTAGAGTTGAAGAAGCATTTGTGGACCTGATTCAAAACAAATCTCCGCACCTTTCCACAGCCTCCATGTAGAATCATCTCTAGGTTTTCCCTTCCTGTAATCCAGAAATGCCTTGAAAACGAGCACTACCCCAACCACGATAGGTACAACAATAAACGCCCACGTGAGTCCGCACCACCATTTGTGGCCTTGAACTCCGTAATTCACAGCAAGGACAATATCACTGACCAAGTCTGCAACCGCTAAGCCCACACTGAGTAGTTGCCGAGCATGTTTAAGACATGGATGCATGTTTTATGTCCCCAGTTCAAATAGAAAATTATTAACTACTAAGGTGTGTCAAGAGTAAGACATGATTCCAAAGTCCTCGTTTTAGATTCCTCAAAAATGCTGACATAACCTGATATAAAAATAACAGATAAGATAACACGTGCTACATATTAATCAAAACAAACTATTTTATCAGTACAAATCTGGAGGGGGAAAGTTTAGGTATGTGGGATATCGGACTCTCCTCGTTGACCCTTTTTATGAATATAATCAATAGTCTTATAGACTAAGCGTTTGGATGGAATTTCTAAATGATGTGAAGGTTTGCGCAGTAATTTTTCGATTTGAGCTAGGGTTTTTCATTGGAAGGCGCAAACTTCAAAAGCACACCATAAATTGAGAAAGGTCTTGTCCGGGCGGGGGGGGGGGGAGGGGGCAGCTAATTGTACCAATCAGATTGCTAAAATCTATCATTCACACTGACACAAATGGAACATTTCCTAAATTCACTGAATTCAGTGACAAAACAAGAAAGTCCTCCTGCATGACCGCAAGAAGCGTACCACCGGCGGCGTAGCCATTGGTGGGGGGGGGGGGCGGGGCGGGTGGGAGGGGGCTGGGGGACTCCCTGCCCGTACACGGCAACAATTCAGTGTAGCAAGTTAGAATGCTTTCAGTTGCTAATCTTTTGTTACGGCATTTCCTCCCACACTAGCAGTATTATCACACAACCAGCAAGTGACAGGCATAAGCAAAATCTTTATTCCAATTTATACATCATTCGAGTTTTTCACAAAGAAACAAAGTTGACAATGTTGACACCACCAACAATGTACTTCCTCATATAATTTCTTCACTTTTCCTCTTTACTTGCACCGAGTGATGTTACTGAAAGTGTAAATAAAAATCAAGGGTATGTGTAGATTACATTTGAAAGCTGCATGTATTAATCGAATAGTTGATTTTTAATGGTAGAGTTAAAACAAAGTTGACAATGTTGTCATTCTTGTATTGCACAAAGTTTGTAAAACAAAACTCATTGAAATTGCTACGACCCATGATTGCACTTTCCCACCATTTTCACGTTCAACAATCAGTATAATTGCAAAAATAGAAAAAAATATTGCCAATCAAAATGTTTTGCTGATAAACTTATTTTGAAATCTTTCTACTTTGAAATCTGGCAGTAGTGCAAGATAAAATATCAGGCAGTGAAAGTTTCACATTCAGGTGGCTCGTTTGCCTTCGCTCCCCTTCGCTCCCCTTCGCTCCCTTCGCTCCCCTTCGCTCCCTG